>JAADWT010000057.1:0-42446 GCA_023336285.1 Pythium grandisporangium
AGGTGATCAGTGTCGTTGGCGCCCATCTCCATGACCCCGTTTCGTCCATGTCCGTCCTGATCGAGTCCATGAATCCATACATGCTGCTCCCTGGGTTTGAGAACGACTACCACGTGAAGTGCCTCTACCGGTGCGACCACCAGACTGGCTGGATAACGCGGTAATCAGGGCGTTCTGTGAGCGGTTGAAGCAAGGAGATCCAACAGTCAGGTCAATTGAGATTTCGTGGAGGAAGAAAGTCAAGAGTCGTAAGCGCAAGGAAGATGACGATGCTGACAAAGAACGCGCAGAAAACACGGACTCAGACAACGCTGAAGCTAGTCGACGAAAGAAGAGTGCCGATGGAATGACACCAGCCAAGATCATCCAGATGTCCAAGTTGCTCAATGAACCCGGCGTGAGATTCATGCTTATCCCCGTCAACTTTCACAACATGCACTGGTGCGGCATTATGGTGGATACCGAAACCAAGACTATTTTCCAGTACGACTCGATGAATTCAGATGGGTACAAGGCCGTATTGGATAAGGTGGCCAAGATCATGAAGAAGACTCGCTCCCCGATTTCCGCCTGGTTGCACTGAACAGCCCCATTCAATTCGGCCACAGCTGCGGGTTGTATGTGTGCATGCGATTCTGGCGCCACGTTGACTGCCAAGTACCTACTACGTCAAGCATGTCTATGGCTGCGATCCGCATTATCTTCCTACATTACGTTGTGAAGGGAACCAAGCCCACGCATTCACTGGAACCACGCCCCGATACCACCGATGCCACCGAAGCCACTGAAGCCAAAGCCACACCGTGAATGACCCCAAGATATCTCCGAACGTCGCACTGAAGCCACTGAAGCGTGAAAGACCTACAGCCCAAGGATCAGCCGGGCGTTGAAGACAGCGTGATAACAGTGTAGCGTCGTAGGATTCTCGTTAACGTAATGAATGAGAGCTATTTGAATTTGATGAAGGTATGAATTGTCCATGAAGCGCCATGGACACACCATGGACTGGGGACTTAGAGAAATTCTGCATGAAGTGCGCAGTTCAAGCATATCTTTCGGCGACGTATCGATTAATTTCCACGTATCTTCGCGCTCGCTTGTCAGTGTTTGTCTAAATGATTTTACCCATGTGCGATACACACGCACCCCATGGATTAGATCCGTGTCGGTTGTTTTCTTCTTCATTTTTAGATCCGGACGCAAGCACCGTCCTTACTGAAATATTCCGGTAAAGGAAAAAATCAGCACATATGAACTGATTTAAGGAAATTCCTCTAGTCTCACCAGAATTTATGTTCGTTCGGCACATTGGTAGATTTACAGCGGGGTGTTGTCTGTCATTCAAGTAATGCGGGGAGACTTGTCCTTCGCCGCATAGATAGTGACGTAGTTGCCCCCACCGTCTCTACTAGAGGTCGGTGCGCTTTCAAAGGAGATCTTATTGCAAGAGAGTCTTGGGCCAACTCGTCAGTCGCGAGAAGGTTGCTGTTCAAATCGTTTGACAAACCGCCGCTAGCTTTCAATAGTGGTGCCACTCGGGATTGCGGAACACTTATAACCGCACTAGAATCACACGACAGCAGCATGGCGGAGGTGGGTTGAGGTGGACTGAAATACTTGGTAGCGTCCATTTTGACGTGAATGATGCTGGTAAAGCCGCGTCGGGCGAGGACAATATCATTCTTGAAGGTGACACCAAAGTCGAAGTAAATGGGTGGTGGAATGTAGCACTGGGGGGAGGTAATATCCGAGTAGTATTCTACAAGTGATGAGCTGCGCACGATACTGTGAGCTCGAATTGGCGAACGGAGTAGCTTTTCGAGTGGCAGCGTTTGATAAACAGAGGAATGAGCAAATGCACTCTCCGTGAGCAGAGTATCGCCGGCTCGATGAAAGACACGAAAGAATGCGAGCTTCGAAATCAGGAACGCGGATACAACGAGCACAGATTCGACGACAATCTTCACCAGAGTGGTATATATGGCATTGGTAGCATTGCGCGTAGCTCCCAGCTCAAAGTCAAGATCCCGACCCCACGAATTCCAAAACACCACCCGATCCGAAAACGAGACAGAATCCAACCCGAGCTGATGCTCGGCCGCCACCTTTTGCGAGTAGATCGGGTATGCATAGTACATGTCGGCCACGACAACCATACAAGTGAGAGCTAGCACCTGTTGGATCGATACAGACGTCTGCTTGGCGAACCAATACGCGTGAGCCTCCCAGAAACAGACAATGAAATGCCAAACCAAGTGAATGGCGCACAGGACCAGCACCCACACGCGAACACTCAATAAAAGAGCGCATCCAGAAACTGTAGACTGGCTACCCCATGCACCGAGCCATGCGTATGGTACCTGCAAAAACCACGAAAGCACCCCCGACACGAATGTCAGCGCTACGATGAGAGTGCTGCGGTACCCAGATCGATACAGAAGCATCCATGAATACTCTTTCACAACGTTCACGACCGCCTGTCCCGGATTCTGGGCCGTGAGAGCTGGCAAAACGAGCCCACCGAATGCATCAATGCTGCAGCGTGCGTGAGCGACGATTAGCGCAAGATCCGCTGCGAGGACTAGCACGTAGAGATACCCAAAGCATGAAAAGTTCACCGAGATGCGGTGCTCGATGGCCGCTGTCGAGGGGTCATCACTCTCACTGTCATTTCTTCTCCGAGCAGTCACCCGGAAAGAGCTGTGCGCGTTCTTCCGAACCGTGAAATGCAAGCCCATGCCATGGATCTCATCCAACGAAAGCCATGCGAGATTGCGTTGTAGCTCGACAAAAGGCGCTGCATGTAGACCGATAAACACGGCAGCAAATGTGTTGGGGCTAGCACATCCTGCATATGTGGCGCGGTAGTCGCCAGGGCCATTAGGTTGAAAGGCTTCGACACAAACCACGCCAGATAGCGGATAGCTACGGCTAATCACTTCAAGCATCTCCAACACTTCTTTTTCTGCATTCGAATTTGGCACGAGGGGGGCGGCCACATTTGAACCTGGATCACTGAGCCCATAGCGCTCCACGAACGTAGTGACGGTGCTTCCTTGGCAAAAGGGGGGACGTCGTTGTTGCTGTAGCAGATAACAGCCTGCCCATGCCACTGCATCTACCCGCAAGCTAGCGGTCATGACGAGTTCATGGACGATAATTGGGTCGGACACTGTCCCCACTTGGCACTTGGTTGCTCGGGCATCACGAACCAACGCGCTGTCGTTGCTGCTGCCATGCAATTGCTCGCATTTTTCGAGAAACGACGGCCACCCGGATTGAAAGGCGACTGGACTACCGGCTGGGAGGGACGATAGGTTGGTAGGCACCGGCACTAGCGGGCTCTCCTCGAATGAACTTGTACGGGTCGCGCCGTAGCCATACGTAGCTGAAGGTCCGAACCAGTAACTTTTGACCATGAAATCGTGAATGTCAGAAGCGACGAATGCCACAAGAGCAAGCGCATGAAGTGCTGGAAGCACCCATTTGGTAATGCGCTTGGCACTTTGACCCACGCTGGAGGGCGTCTTGGTTGCGAGCGCGTCCATGTGGTGGTTGTGGGCGATTGACGGGGGATGATTGTGCTCCCACGAGTCCTGACTCGCTGGAGAGTCGTGCGAGAAGAGGACGAAAACCCTGAATGGGTCTGACTGGGTGGAGAGAGCATCAAGTAGGTGTGATCCCAGCGGGAGATCAATAAAGAACACGCGAAACAGCACAGCCAGCAACCAGCAACCAGCAACCACAAGCCCCGCAACCCCTCAAAGGTCGGCACCTCCAGTCCCGTTTGGCTACACTTCATTTAGAAGCCGCTCGTCACCGTTTCGATGCCTCAGCCTGTTTAGAAGCCCCTCCTCTTCGAAGTTAACCAAATAATAATAATTGCGGTTGAAGACGGGAATCATGGAACGCTCAACCGCAACGACAGCTACGACCGCCGCTATCGCTGCGGCTGCAGACGTGCCTTTGGAGGGCGTGAGCGATGGCCTTCTTAAGGGCTCAGCGGGCGACATGTCAGGACCAGGATCAGCGTCTCGAGCGGCCGCCGTTGAGCCGCAGCGCAACCGCTTCCCGTTCTGTATCGTCTGGTCGCCACTACCCGTGATCACGTGGTTTCTGCCCTTCATTGGTCACATGGGGATTGCCACTTCGGACGGGTACGTACTCCGCGTGCTGGGTCAGTTCGTTTCTGTTGTGCGGTCTCCCTTTCCTTCCAACTGACGGCCGATCGTGACGTGATACTTCTTCCCCTCGGAGAAAATAATAGCATCATCTACGATTTTGCCGGCCCCTACACAATTGGCCGTGAACATTTTGCGTTTGGCGTGCCGACGCGATATCTGCAGTGCGACGTCAGCTATGAGGGCTCCGCAGCCTGGGATGAAGCCGTCCAGCGCGGGTGTGCGATCTACGAGACCCGCATGCACAACCTCTTCTGTGACAATTGCCACTCGCATGTCGCTACATGCCTCGAACACATTCCGTACAAGGACCGGAAGCGCTGGAACATGGTGCAGCTGTGCTTTTGGATGTTCTTTTGCGGCAAATACGTAAGTGTCATTGGCTTCGTCAAGTCGTGGCTGCCCTTTGTAGCGGTCGTGGCGCTTATCTGTCTCATCTAAAGCGATACCCAAGTTATGCGAGACAAGAGCGGCATGGCCTTTTCAAGTTCATTTGCCACGGTAGCACGAGGTAATCAAACAAGCAGCACAAGTTGGATGAGGTTTAACTTCTTATGCTTGCATGAATGGTGGAGTGTCGACATTTGTCTACTGCTGGCCCAAACTGAGCGACTCCTACTGTACTGGCACTAATCACCCAACAGATTGCCGACGTCTGCATCCCCCCATTCATCATCTGCGGCAGCACATAATCAGTGGGAAACAATTAAGTCAATTTTTCCATCATGATGCACACTACGCTGTCGTTGCATGGATGGAGGAACACGAGCAAGATACCGCAGCCGTTCCCAACCAAGCACTTACCGTCCTGCTTGTTCCTGGATGATTGCGTGGTTGGCCTCTGCGCCGCCGTCTGTGGCCGTTCGTGAGCCAACAGAGGACGCGGGGCGCCATATTCGTTTTCTTCGGGCTCGTCGTGCCGCATAGAAGTACGTGAATGACTGTCACTATTGCCACCTCCCCCTGCACTATCACTGCGACTACCATTGCTGCTGCTTGAGTATTGAGGTGGTTGGTGTTGATAGTATTGCTGAGGAGGCGGCGCGCTGTAGCGTTCCTCATCCTCCGTTGATCGCGCAGAATTTCCTCCACTTCGGCTTGATTGGCCTTGAGTCATCGATTGTTGTTGCTGTTGCTGAATTTTGGTGTTGGCAGCGTGATCGCGCTCAAGCTTAGCCAATTTGGTTTGATGATGGTCGCAGCGCTGCCCCAAGTCCTTGCAAATGGCTACGAGATAGCGTAAACACTCTAGATTCTCAGGGTAATCGTGGTGAATTTGCTCGTACAGTACCATGGCCTTTTGATATGCACCCATTCGTCTGTAGCAGCTGGTGACCATGAGGCGCCACTTCACTTCGTTGGGTTGAATCTGGCTGGCTCGCTCAAAGAACTGAATAGCCTTCTCGTACAGTTCGCTTTTCACGTACCACACACCGAGCCACGAGATCACATCCAAATTGATAGGGAAGTACCGATATGACTCGAGGTGATAGTGGAACGCTTGCGTCTCGTCATCATCCTTGTTGAAGATCTGCCCTAGGCGAGCGAAAACCCCAGGATCCGCGACGTTCTTGCCCTGATAGTGTGCCCCAGCTTGCCTACTGTTGACCTTTTCGGGCTTGTCACCATTGCCAAAGCAGGAAATAAGGATGTTGAACCATTTCGTCGCCTGGCGGTAATTCCCCATCATATCATGCAGGTTTGCGATCTGATACAGCACCTCAATATTGCTCGGAATAATACTGTGAAGTTTCTCAAAGGCCTGTAATGACTCATTCAGGACACCCATCTTGATGTTCACGAGGCCAAGGTTGTAAATGGCTTCAATGCAATCGGCTTCAACACCGATGGCTTCGAGGAAAAGCTCCTTGGCACGTTCACACTCATTTTTCACATATAGGCAATTTCCTTTGTTCACTAGCGCCTTTGCATTGTATCGTTGATGGCGCACTGCCATGGATGCATACTTGTCGGCCTGTGTCACATCACCCTCAATGAAGTAAATGAAGCTTAGGTTTGTCGCAGCCATGGCCTTGTGCACTTGATCTTTTTTCTCAAATGCCTTGAGCACCTCGATGGCCTTATCAAACTCCTTTTGTTTAAGAAAGCAATGCGCTTTGCAGATTTCCATCTCGCTGGCAAGACCTTCATTGTTCTCTTGCTTGAGCGCGTCGATTACCCAGTTATAACCTGCGAGCCAATCCTTTCTATCAAGCGCCGGTGCACAGAGTTTGGCCGCAATGAGAATATACTCCATAGCCTTCTTCCGACGAGCTCGGATCTCTGCCTTCAGCCCATCCGTCTTGAGCGTTTGTAAATGGTCCTTGGAGGATGTGTGGTCGTCATCATTTTCTTTTGTCGTGCTATTGAGCTCCTCATCCTCCTCCTCGTCACTCATGCCCTCCATTGGGATCGAGATGAGGTTTGTGAAGCCACGTCTCATCTTCTCGTGCTCCCCGATCGCATAGTAGCAAATGATGAGGTTAAATCCAGATTGGAAGTCCGCATTCCCCTCCATGATGTCCTCAAACGTGGCTGCAGCATCTTGATAGTGGCCAAGTCGAATCTGGGCAGCTCCAATGTTTCGCTTGATCTTGTATCGGATTTCCTTGCTAGTATTCGGGATCTGGTCCAGCGCCATGCGATACATGCGGATCGCTGTCGGGTATTGCTGTTGTTCAAAGTAGATGTTTCCCATGTTGACGCGAAGACGACCGCCGTTTGTGTACTGCTTGTTTTTGACGATCGGCGTGTACGATTGGATGGCTTCCTTCCATAAACCGTTGAGGTGGTAGGCGTTCGCCAGGTTGAAGAATACAGCGTAGGTGAGGTCAATATTTAGCAAATCTGTGAGGCTGTTGCTCTCGCAGTGCTTGGTGAACGCGCGTTCCTTGCGTCCCGCATCCTTTGCAAAGTGTAGTGCCTCCTCGTAATTGGTTTTGTGGATCGCGTCAGCAGACTGTTCAATTAGCGAGTTCACAGCCCGCTCGAGGTCACGGGCTACCTCTTTCGGAGAGTTTTCAGTCTTTTCAATGAGCGGAGGCGCCGCGCCAACTTTGCGAGCCTCGCCCAATGGATCAAACATGCGCTGTCCCGCTGCAGTGCGTGGATTCGACTACGGGAATGCCAAAACAGATAAAGCGATACAAAACGAAATGTTCGTGAGTACTCTTCATCATCCTCACAATATGCTGTAAAACGGTCCGGAGGCGGGAGTTGGAACGTACCGAAAATCCAGCGCCCGACACGGAAGTCATGGGCCGTGCTTCTCCACCTCCTTGCTGCGCTGTACCCATGCGCGACATGAGCGAGTTTCTCCCCATCTGCGTGGGAGGCGCCCTGAATCAAAGGTCGTGTGGTGCTTAGTTCCTACATCAACGGTACTAGGACTCAAGTGTGTCACGAAACACTCACCGAAATGCCGTTCCCGGGGGATTGAAGCCGCCGCGTGATGCTGGTACGCCATACGACGACTGTTGATACGTATTGGATGCCGTCTGCGGTGGAGCCAGATCGATGGTGTAGTTAAAGCCTTCATAGAGATCCTCATCGTCCTCGTAGTCGACTAGGAGCCCATTTTTGGCCGGCTGACCGTAGCCGCTACCTCCTCCGTATGACATGTTCGAGTGTCGACGACGCTGTCGCCCCTCGCTATCGGAAGTCGTCCTGCACTGCAGTCGAGAGCGAATGAGCGTAGAAGTCGAAGACGAGTTCGCTTCGCCCGTTTAGCCGCGGGATGCTACGCAACTGGGACTTCGGACTGCACACATCCAGTTAAAACTCTCGCCTCACCATTCTGCGCCGTTTCGACAGCTCTGGATCATGAAACGACGCCGACTCCATCGCTCTAGACCAAGTCCGTTGTGGGCTTTTATTCGACGGCTGATGGTACGTACATGTGCGTCGCTTAGTGGAGGCGATCGTGGTGGCAGGTCAAACTCCTCCCGCTCCTTTGGGCTGTTTACTTGTATAGTGTAAGGGCAGATACGCAGATTCAATGGCGAGACTTTTTGATTTCTACAAACCTGAATCGTATTACACTTGGATTCATCTACGTCATGGCAAAATGAGAGTCATTACGATTGGTAGGAACAACGCTAGCGTGACGAATGAGTACCGGAGCGACGAGATAGCGCGGGCAAAGGGCAACAGGAAAGAACAGTCCTCGCCCATAAGTGGTAGATACTCGAGCGAATTGTTGTAAGGCTCGTAAACCATCGAGCAGTAGCAACTTCCGTTCACACAAATGCCATTCGGATACGAGCAATTGTTAAGACACAGTCCTGAGCAATCCACATGGCAAACAGGTCACCACCGAGATACGACGTCAGTTGTTACCGATGCAAGCATAACGCACGATAGAGACCCTCTCGTAAACAAATGAAATTATACAACGTACGCTCGTCGCAGTACTTGCCAAACCATCCATTGTCGCACATGCATCTTGAGTTGGGGAACTCGACGGAGCAGTAGCCATGACCCGAGCAGTTGTTGGCACAGTCGCGAATAGAGCAATCTTCACCAATGAACGGCGGCTTACATATACACATACCAAAACCATCACATATACCGTTCGAGTAGTGTAAATTGTCGGAGGTACACGGGTACTTTTGGATATTCTCCACGTAAGAGTCGTTGCCCGTGTGCTCAAACCCCGAAAAGCAACAATGGTCACATATCTGCTCGTGCTCGAAGTCGTCATAGTAGCAGAAACTGCCTGGGCAGGTTTGATTGGAGCAATCAGAGCCAAAGTAGCCATCGTGGCAGCGACAAGAGCCATAGTGGCACTTGCCATGCAGCGAGCAGTTCTTGGGGCAGTCGGCGAGGTTGTATTGCCACAGGTCCGCGAGCGACGCAGCCGCGGGTGTTGTCTCAACCTGATAGAGAGATTCACGTGCGAAGCCAAAGCCACCATACACGAAGATCTGGCCGAACTCTGGGTTGTATGCGCTCATGTGGCCGGCTCGCTGCGACGGGTGTGCCCATTGCAACTCTGCAGGCAAGTCACTGCGATTATCATGTCTGTGCCGACAGCCGTCCCAGCCGGGGGCTTGCCGACGCGCTTGCGAAATAAACACGGGCTCCGTATCCACAGCACCTCGTGTAGGCTCAGCATACACAGAAAACTACTACCGGGGGGTTCGTATACGCCACGCGTCAGAAAATGAGCTGGTTGACAGTGTGAAGGTAGGTGCTTACCGTGATGGCCCCGTAGTGAATCTCTTTGACGAAGTAGTACCCGTCTGGGCTACTTGGTAGTTCTAAATCAGCCGGGGGTGAGAAGGCTCGGTAGTTGCCGCTGAAGGGGAGCTTCCGATCTTGTAGGTCGTCTGTGCATTGCTCGGGATACAGAGCGTGAACCAAGGTGGAGAGTCTACGCCACCGATTGTATGCTACACAGTTATCCAAACGTTAGATGACCTTCGCGGGACAGCACAACGATCATCAACTGTGCACGTACTGATATTGTACTGCCATGTATCATCGTAGTAGAAATTGGAGATGTAGCCACCAAAGAGGACGAAGACTTCTCCAGCAATAACGAGCGAGTGATCCAGACGTGGGGGTGGTGTCGCTACCCCTCTGGTATCATCCGAGGAGAGATCTTGCCAGAGTCCCGTGGTGAGATTATATTGCCACAGGTCGCGCAAGTAGTACGGGTTGGTCGGGTACGGTGTGAAGCCAGTGCCCCGAACTGTTAGCGCGCCACGGCCGGCACCTGCTCCAGTGGTGGACGGGTATGGGAAAAACGTGCGATAGCCCCCATGGATGTAGATGCTATCCTCGTACATCACAGACGCGTGGCCTGCTCGAGCCCGTGGCCACGTGACAAAGCACTCGACCTGCACATTTTCGAGTTGCTCGAGCACCGTGAGCTCGGGGCAGACCGCGCGCTCCGTGAGATTGACCCACGTGTTGTCTGCCTTGTTGTAGACCCAAAGGTCGTTGAGGTAGCCACCCAGTGGGTACTGAGCCACGTCGCTCCAGTCGTTGTCCACGTCATTCTCGCGCGCAAACCCATGCCAGAGCCGAAAGCCACCAAAGATGTAGAGCTTGAGGCCACGAACCACACTGGAGAACTTGAACCGTTTGCCGGGCCCGTACGCGGTGTTGCCGATCTCCATCATTTCGGTCCACGTGTTGTCCGTGAAATCGAACATCCTGTGCCACACGCCGTGAAACGAAGCATGTGAGCAGGAGCAGGAGGCCACCTTTCTGCAAATGAAAAGCATGGTGCGAGGACGAACCACATGTCGTTGCAGTAGTCTTCACAGAGCGCGCTAAAGCCGCCGTAGACGAGCATCGTGTCGTCGCCAAACACTTCGGCGCGGTGGAACCATCGCTCGGTCGGGTGCGAGCACACGGTGGCGCCAAACACGATGCGACAGCCGCCCCATTCGGCCCCCGGGTCGAGCACCTGCCACGTCTGGTCGCGACAGCTCTCGTCCGCGTATCGCGTGCAGTCTGTCAGTGGGAATGCAGCAAGCAGCGCGCCGTGATCCATCCACCCACGCCCATCCGTTAGTGCGTTGGAACAACCGCAGTGACGGCTCTCTCAATCGCAGGCATGACCCCTCCCTCCCTACGTACTGATGTCGTAGCTCCACACGTCGTTCAAGAAGACGGCGACGGGGACGGTCGAGTCGTCGTCCGGACGCGCCACTTTTTCTTCATAGGACAGAAAGTCGAGGCTGCCGTTCACCTTCTGGATCTCGTACGTCTTGGGGACGTGCGTCTTGGTCGTGTCATCCGCGCGCCCGCCAAACACGACCAATTGGCTCTGGTAGAAGACGAGCGAGTGGCCCCGCCTGCCTCCCGGTCCGGTGGTGTTGGCCCACGTCCACTGGCGCCATGCACGTACGGCCGGCACTGCCACCACCACGCACAGCAGAACGGTGGCCACTGCGACGCACAGGCCGCGCGCGCTCGGTTGCCGCCCCATGAGCCACCGATGGCGCCTTCTTTCGGGAAGTTCTCTCTCTCAAGGGCGTCTGTGCATGCCGCGACTCTTCATGATCATGAGAAAAAAGAAGATCCCCAGCGGATTCCGCTGATTCATGGTAGTCACACACACGGGTAAAAGAAATAAGCGACGCAAGCACGCACACATTTATTCATTCGGAAATATCCATCTCCATACCCATATCCACGGCACGGCACGGCACGAATCGACCGACTCTAGTGACGCGGCGCATCCACCAGAGGCACGAGAGAGGCTGCGTCCACAGCAAAACACGACACGGCACTCTGGTGCCTGGTGGGCGACTCGAGCTCGTCCCCGTCGAGCTCGTCCGCCTTGTGGTCCGAGAGCCAGCCGGCGAGCTCCGTGTTCCCGTACAAGAGCATCCTCTCGGCGGCGGCCGCGATCGCGCAGGGCCGAGCGCCGTGCGCCAGCAGCCACGCCACCACTTCGTGGTGCGTCTCGGTGCAGGCGTTGACCAGCGCCGACGGGCTGCAGCCTTCTGTGCGGTGCGCGTGCAGCCACTGCATCACCTCCAGGTGGCCCCCCTTCGCGGCGTTGTCCATCGCCGAGGGCGTGCACCCTTCCGTGCGGTGGTGGTGAAGCCACTCGACCACATGCAGGTGGCCGTTCTGGGCGGCAAAGTCCATCGCCGCCGTCGTGCAGCCCTCGCGTCGGTTGTCGTGTAGCCACTGGACGATGCGGAGGTACCCATTGGCCGCAGCCATGTCCATGGCGTCCGTGCTGCAGCCTTCCGAGCGGTGCGCGTGCAGCCAGCGCACGACATCCAGGTGGCCAAACTCGGCGGCCGCGTCCATGGCTTCCTCGTGGCAGCGGTCGAAAGGCCGTGGGTGGCGCGCGCTCAGGCGCTTCACGAGGCGCAGGTGGCCATGCAGCGCCGCCGAGCCGATCGTCCACCGCCGGGACGTGTCCATGAACGCGTACACGCGCGCCACGACGAGGTCGACGCCAGGCGCCTTCTGGTCACACACGGCGCGCACTGCTGGGGAGATTTCCATCACCGACGGGCGGCAGGCGGCAGGCGGCGGAGGGCGGGCGGCGGCAGGTGGGCGGCGGACTGCGCGCTAGCCCGCAGCTTCAAGACTGAGAGCGTGCTGCAGTGTAGAGGTCAGCACGAGCCACGCATCAAGGAGACCATGGACCCTATCATAACGGCGAGCGGATCCACCGTGGCTGGCTTGAGGGAGGCTGCGCATGCGTCGTACTGGTACTGTAGTGGCGACTCGTGTAGCGACCGACATCGTGCATAGAGACAGAGAATGCGGATGGCAGGTTGCGCCAAATTGGACCCCTTCGCACTCTGGGAATTGATACGATGGGTGCGGCCCTTCTCGTTCGATCCTGGGCATCGAGCAACCTCTTAGAACGAATACGTACTTTCGAACACGGAGGAGCACCTGCGCCGTCCTTCAATTCGAGCTAACTGCGCTGAGAACCTTAGCCAGTTGGCCATCTCACTGAGATGGGCACCAGTCAGGTGACTCACCTGGCTCGTGCAATGTGTACAGTATTGAAATTGAAATCCGATCGACATGGGCTCACTCCTCAAGAGCCATTACAGAGTCAGATAGACCGGTTTTGGTTGATATAATTGGGTGGGAACTAGCTAAACAAGCCTCGGGTGCCTTAATCGGCGTCGAGGCGATGGTGTTGTCAAGCACTTGGCTTTGGTGGAACGAGCAGTTCAGAGTGATCACCACGCTTCGAAATACTTTCAAGAAGTACAGCTGGTGTGGACCGCTCGAGCCTATCCTCGTCTCTCATCTGTACCGTACAGTATTAAATTTCGCACTGTGTTGAGGTGGCGGTGCTCTCTATGTCAAGCGGACTGGGCACTGACTGGCCCCTGCGGCGCAGTAAATTGAACCGCAACCTGTCGCTGGTAAAATGTAGTACAGTGAATCTTCATCGTTGGCATCACTGCATCCAACATTGGATGTCTCGCTACAAAGGATATAGAATTGCAACTGTAAGTTTTATTCGGCTGGTTCGAGAGCAACGCCATGCCCCTAACTATTGACAATCGTGACTCGTGTTAAAGAGTGATGCTAACTTTAAGAAATCACCAACTCTGCGTTGAAGTGCGTGTACTGTACCGGGGGCTGTGGGTGCCGCTAAAGTGGCCCAGCACACGCAATGGTGCACTACTGTGAACGTTTGTGAGTTTTCAATGGCTGTCGATCTAAACGTTCGTCATGTTCAACGTGCTGCTGCAATCTGCGATTTGACGGTTCATTAGCCTCAGTAAGGAAAGGAAAAAAATGATGGATCACTCACTTTCTGAGCAAAAATATCTCGAATTTCCATTTGGACTTGTTCAAATTACTCCTACTTTGTACAAAGAAACATTTTAGACTATACCGATATGGACATTCAATTCACCGATGATCGCCTTGCGAGAGTTGTGTCGTGTTCATTCGCGAAACTTGCTCAACCATGTCTCGCGTGTACCGTAATCGCTTCACGAGATCCTGCGGCTCACGACCGAAAATTGCAGCGGAACAAGAATATACCGCAAGTTCAGCATCCTTGTTGAAGTACGTGACTATTCGCGCATTTGACGAAAGCACGAGCTTGGATCCATCGAAGAAGCTAAACTGGAACGTATTGTTGGATAGATAAAACAGGACAGCATGCTTGGTCTTGAGCCACTTCTTCACAAACACCATTCGATCGGATGCCACAGTACGCTCGCTGCCTCCACCAGAATTATTTTCTTCCGGTTCAGGAAAATCCATCACTTGCTTGTCAAAGGCATTGATCTCCGGTTTCTTTTCGCGCTCGTCCAACAAGTAGTCCTTGAAATGTTTCAAGAGCATCACCTTCTTCGTGAGAGTGGAGTCGTACATGTCAACGGGGTAGCGGACAAATGGCTCCGGGTCAATGCTGGTATCTGGCACACGTTCCATATACTCCAACGTCATGTTGTCTCCTGACGAGATAATTTTGGTCGAGTCATTGTAGTACACGCCTGAGGAACCATCCGATAAAATGTAGCCCATGCCATACTTCGATGTATAATCCACCCACTGAGAGACCCATACCCTTGCGGGTGTCAAGGCGTGTGCTTCTGCTGACTCTTGCACGTGGTGAATTTCTGTAACGCGTTTCGCCGCAGCAACAATCGCAGATGCACTCGAATATTCATTGAGCTTTTCCGTTTCACTCCCGTGTTTTTCCAGACGAAAAAATCGCGTAAGTGTTTCTTGCACCAGTTCAAACGGATCTTTTTCAATATCGACCATAGGTTCAGACTCATCATCATCCGACACGACTACAGCGCCTTCTTCACCTTCAGCCTTGGCAGACGCAGTGCCGCTCGTCACAGATGTTGTCCTACTAGCGTCGTTCGGCAATTGCCTTGCTTGGGCACGAGCACCTTGGTCTCCATCTCGGGTCACTGTAGCCTTGTCAGTAGCACTGCTGCGGCCATGTAAATGATCATTGCCGCGCTCGCTACCACGATCACTTGCCGTTCCGCTACTCCGCGTATTAGTTGTTCGGCGGTGAGCGTGACTCACTCGGTGACGCGAGGGGTAACGCGGAGGTTGATGCTGATGAAGCGCCTGCGTAGCGGTTTTATCAGATGTTGTCGTTGACGTTGTGGACATACTCGGTCGACGCGTGATGGAGCGCCTGTTGGACGCAATCGCACGCTTGCACTCGGGTGGAGTAATAAGAAGAGCGGTCTTCGGTAATGACGTAGGCATCGGTCTATCTTGGAAAAATGCGTGGGCGGCTATGGCGCTCAGTGATGGACGCAGATGGGGTTCAACTCGGAGGATGCTGCTCACTATCGACTTTGCATTTTCTGAAATGTCGATGTCATCTGGGAACGAGTACGCACTCGCTCGAATTCGTTTGTACGTATCTTTGACGTCCGACGTCTCAAACGGTGGACGCCCAACAAGCAATGTGTACATGACCACGCCCATCGACCAAATGTCGACCTCAAAGCTATGGCCCGTGCTTGCCTTGCCCGTTAGGATTTCCGGTGCAATGTAATTTGGTGTGCCGCACAGAGTACGTTTGCGATCAAATTCATTGTCAAGCATTGCGGCGAGTCCAAAATCACCAATCTTGATTTTCATGTCGGCTGTAAGGAATAAATTTCCGAGTTTCAGGTCGCGGTGGATCACGAGATGTTTATGGAGATAGCTGAGACCGTCAATCAATTGGCGAATGTAAAACCGCACTTCGGCTTCCGAGAGACGTTTCCGTCGACGGAGGAGATCAGAGAGTGACTATCAAACAATATGGGACAGGATACACATACACCACACGATATAGGAGGTGAGTGGCGCATGCTCTGTCCTCACTTGACAACCCAGTTTAACAATGGACTTACCTGGTTGCGGCACAGCTCTAGCAAAATGTACGAGTTTTCGTCATCTTCAAAGTAGCGTTCAAATTGTACAACGTTTGGATGCTGAAGGCTTTTGTGAATCTTGATCTCAGACTTGAACTGTAAATGGCGGTATTCAAAAGAAAGACATTGGGGAGGAGGGGGCACGGTGAACAACAGCCAGTAGCATCAAATACCCCAACAAGCCGTGGCCATCAAGCGGGTACCTTGCTCTTGGCCTTGGGCTTCACTAGTGAGCGCTTCGCCACCACCTTGCACGCAAACTTGCGCCCCGATTGCTCGCATGCGACTTCGTAGCAGCTAGCGAATCCACCCTGTTATAACATCCAAAGTGGGCACCACCGAGTCACCCCACGACTTCGTCAGCGATAGCCTCACCCTCACCACTCGCTCACTCCCTCACTCGCTCATTCATGCACCACCAGTGTCCATTCAACGCACCTTGCCCAGAAATCGCCCCTTGAGGTACGATCGCTTGGTGACGGTGCCGTTGTTATCCACCGCATATTCGTAGATCCGCTCGATGGGTCGCTTGGCTGGCGCCGCGGCCGCGCCTCCTCGAGCCTTCTTGGCGCTCAACGATTTCGCGCCCTCCCGAACTTCTCCAGCCGTCGAGTCTAGCGGCAGTGACCGTCGGTTGGCGAAGTTCTCCTGGTTCTCCTTGTTCTGGTTCAGCTGCGCCAGTCGCAATGGAGACGCCACCGCTGCCGCCGCCGCCGCCGCCGCCGCCGCCGCCGCCGCCGAGGGTGGCAATGGCGCGGGAGCAGGCGCGGTTGTCCTCGCTGCCGCCACGGCCGTGTCAGCTGCCTCGGTCTCCATCGCGATGTGCACGCTCGACCCAGTCGCTGACGCGCCTATGCAGACGTGTATCGACACCGCCCTCGCCGCCGCTCTCGTTCCGGTGGCCATCGCACCACCGCTAAATACTGGATGGCGCTGGTTCTGGTGAATTCAATTCAAACAAGCCAAAGGACAGTGGATGACGGATGCCACTTCTTTGGCTTTCGGATATTCAAAATCCCTCCCCCTCTTGATTCCGATTTCCGATTTCGGGGTCGAAGAGATCAGATTTGAAAAGACCACTTCATTAGTGAGCCTGTAGAATCCACACAGCTAGTACGGTATGTATCCGTTAAAGTGCGAACAAATTCCACTTGTACCGTCGCAGACACAGCAATATTCGGCAGCGTATCCGCCCCCCTTCCTGCTCCCTTCCATCGATCGATCGACCGACCACCTGGGTCTCGCTCGCCTTGGCGTGTGCGCCAACAGACAGACCCATCGGCCCAATAGACCCACGGCAACGGACCAAGAAACCAAGCAAGACCAAGGCGAAAGATAAAGCTGCGAGCCACGAGCCACCACCAGCGGCGACCACGGCCCACGCGACAGCAGCGGCCTAGCGAGTTGAGCAGCCAGCGGCCGCCGCCCACCACCACCACCGTCCGCCTCCGCCCAGCTGGACGGTGTCGGCCATGTCGATCCATTTCAAATTCAAGTCGGCCAAAGAGTTCGACACGGTGACCTTCCCGGGCACGGTCATCCGCGTGCTGGACCTCAAGAAGGCTATCGTGGACAAGAAGAAGCTCAACAAGGGCCTGGACTTTGACCTCGTGATCACGGACGCCCAGAATGGCAAGGTCTACGACGACGAGAACATGCAGCTGCCGCGCAACACGAGCGTCACAGTCAAGCGCATCCCCAGCCAGCACCCGGGCAGCGGCTTGCTGGCGCGCATGAAGAACGAGGCGGCGGCCGCAGCAGCGGCTGCGGCTACGGCTGCTGCGGCGGCGACCCCCGCGCAGGCGTCTCTTGTGAGATCTCCCGTCCTCCCGATCGGCGTCTCGCAAATGTAAGCGAGCTGCGCAGGATGGTTACGGTAGCGCATGCGATGGCTTGGAGAGACTGACATTTTATTATTGTGCCATGCACTGCTCCGTAGGATCCCGTCGGCTCCTCTAACTGTCGTCACGGGCACAGATCAAGTGGTACGTCGTCCATCGGGACCTCTGGCAATGGCCTTCTCCTCTGCATAATAAATACTGTACTGTGTCTGATGCATTTGATATGCTGGGTGACTATCTGCCTCGACAGCAACCAGGAGAAGGAGCGCAGACCATGGAGGATGAGCTTGCCGCTCTGGAATCCATCCACGAGCAGGCCGAGGACATGCGCGGGTCGCGCCTTGGCAACAAGACGTGGACCGCATCGAGTGGCAGTAATGCGGACAAAGTGACAAATTACTACTCTGGCGCCCCCGGAGGAGCTGCCGCTGGCGGGGGCGGCGGTGGAAGAGGGTTCCACGGCATGGGAGGACGCGGGGCAATGGGCGGCCGAGGCGCCATGGGAGGGCGCGGTGGCGGAGATGCCGGGTCGGCGGGGATGATGGGAGGCCGAGGTGGGCGAGGTCCGATGGGACCAGGCCTGACCGCTGTCATGGGGAAGCCACCACCGAATTATGTGTGTTACCGCTGCGGCACACCGGGGCATTACATCCAGAACTGCCCCACGAATGGAGACCCCGAGTTCGATCAGCACCGAGTGAAAAAGAAGACGGGTATTCCAAAATCCTTCATGAAGGCTGTGAGCGATCCAAGCGAGATCCCGGTGGGTGCGGGGAAGACGGTAGTCAATGCACCCTGGGGCGGATTAGCTGTGATAGAGCCACAGAATAAGAACTTCTCTAAATTAATGGCCAAGTCTGGTGGATCGGCAACACTTGACCAGTTGATTTCCAATCCCCCTGATCATCTCGCGTGCCCGCTCTGCAAGCACCTGATGAACGACGCAGTATTGATCCCGTGCTGCCAAGATGTAAGTGAGCCACACGTGAATGAGGATAGCATGTCCACGGAGGCGAGCGTTTAATGATGGGATACTCGTATTCACTGCTGATGGGCGTGTACGAAACGATCGCTTAACCTCTGCGTTTACCTCAATTGTTGTATGTAGTCGGCATGCGATGAATGCCTTCGAAGTGCCTTGATCGACAATAAGCTAACCTGTCCGCTTTGCAGCACACCAAACATGTCACCAGAAAAGGTATCTAGCATACCCACTCGCTGTGGCGGTTGATTTCTGGTTTATTTTTCTCTTTGTGATTGGGACTTATCATGGTTCACGCTGTTTTCCTGCTGTTTCGAACAATGTAGCTGCTGCCCAACAAGGTCATGCGGACGTCTGTGGAAGAATTTTTGCGTCGTGCTCGTACCGAACAGCAGGAGCGAGAGCAAATGGTTAAAGATGCAGAAGAAAAAGCACTAGCGAAGCAAAAGGCAGCTGATGTGGCAGCGACGTCAGCGAGGCGAGCGGGTGACAGTGCCGACGTGACATTAGAAATCAAGAAAGGCGCGAAGAAAGATGCTGACGATGAGGAAGACGAATTCGGTGGCGACATTTTTGGCTCTGGAGATGAAGCAGAAGGTACCCTAGCACCACAGAACACACGACCAGCACAACCTTCTCCAGCACAAGCGCCGTTGGATCAAAATGTGCCACCTCTTCCACCCCTTCCGCCGAAAGATGGAGAACCAGACGGCGATCAAGTTGCTTCTGGGAAGGGTGGAGCTGCTCAAGGAGATATTTCTGGTGATAAGGGACCATCGGATATTGGGTCACGGGGGAATCAATCGAGCGATGGGAATTCGACGATGCAGTCTCAACCAGCGTATCCAGGGCCACCAGGACAGTGGCCAATGGGCCCTCCCCGTGGACCGGGAGCCCCGCCCGGCGCAATGGGCTTTGGCCGCCCAGAGCCGTGGTTTGATGGACCTCGTCCGCCTGGTCCATGGTTTGAGGGCCATCCTCCGCCGTGGTTTGATGGGAGATTTCCACCCCCAGGTGGAGCTCCACGCGGTCCTGCTGGTCGGGGTCGTGGCGGAGCTGGTCGTGGCCCTCCTGGATATTTCGGCCCACCACCTGGCCATCCAGAGTATTTCGGCCCACCACCTGGCCATCCGGACTACTTTGGACCTCCCATGCCATGGTTTGATGGTCCCGGCCGACCATTTGCTGGTGGTGGCCGTGGTGGATGGTTTGAGGGTGATCGCGGTTATCCCCCTCGCGGGCCTCGAGATGATGGTCCAAGGAACCGTTCGCAGCCAAGAGACGGGGGCAAAGATAGTAGGCGCGACGACGCAAAGCCTGGCGAGAACCGCAGCAATGGCGATCAGCGAGGAGGTCCAGGTGGGCGGGGAGCCAGTCGAGCAGGGGACCGAAAACGTAGTCGCAGCCGTAGTCGAGGAGGCCGCCAGGCACGTAAAACAAGGCGTGAACGGAGTCGTAGTCGCAGCCGACCACCCGAGAGCGAGCGAAATAGGCGCGAGTTGCCCCAGACTGGTCGCTCGCGTAGCCGAAGCCGCGATCGTAAGCGTGGAGAATCCAATGCTAGAAGCTCAGCGAAAGACAACAATGGCACTGAAAAGCGGTCGAATGAGCGCTCTCCTGAACGGAAACCTGAACAAAAGGCAGCAGCGCAAGAAACCAAGGTTGTAACACGCGAGGCAACTGTCAAAGACGTGAAGCTCGATCAAGTTGCCGCCCCCGCCATTGATCTCGATTTCTTGGAGGAGAATCCGGACGATAACGACAGTGACGGTGAAAAGGGCCACTCACCTGCGGCTTCGGGTTATGCAGAGGAAAAGCAAGCGGATCGTGGTCAGCCAGCGGACGATAACGCTGATGAATCGGCCAATGACCCATCGTCGAACCGGAAAAGCGAAGGTCAAAGTGACAGCGTGTCAAAAAAGCGCAGCACCTCTTCGCAGCGTAAGAATGCAGAGGACGGCAGGTCTCCTGATCGTCGCAGTCGAGGAAGTTCGGGTCGAAGCCGGCACAGTCGATCTCGCTCACGTACGCGACGTCCGTCAAGTGAGTCATCGCGAAAGCGTGGCGAGTCGTCGTCGCGAAGGGATCGTGACCGTGGGCGAGACAAGGAGCGAGTTCGCCGGGAGCGTGATCATGAACGCGAACGTGAGCGTGAGCGTGACCGCGATCGTGCTCGTGACCGCGATCGTGATCGGGAGCGCAATCGGGAGCGGGATCGCGACCGCCACCACGACCGTGAGCGAGCAAAGGATGTCAAAGAAAAGGATGCCAAAGAAAAGGAAACTAAGCGGCCTCGTGAGGAGGTTAAAAGTGATCGTGGTGGCGACCGCAAGCGTCGACGCAGTGCGGAAGCGGACCGCGGTCGTACCGTGGAAAAGAACGCAGGTGAGCGGGTCGTGACGGCTGGTAAGAAACCGGGCGGGTCTGATGCTCCGACGTCGAGCCGAGGAGGGAGACGCCATCGCGCCAAGGCCGAGAAGCGGAAGATCGAGTTAGAAAATGAGCGGGAGCGGTCTGGACGTAAACGGAACGATGAATCCCGTTCCTCCAAGGGCTCCTCATCCTTTGGCGAGAACCAGGCCAAGAAGCGCTCCGTGCTCGATCGCCTAGGCCCTGCGGTGTAAGCAGCATCCGTTCTGTGAGGAAGAGCAATCATTGCCATCTTGCAATTGACAAAGAGTCATGCCCATGGCACACTTTTATCGCTATTCTTTGCCGTTCTTTGATACGATGCGATGTGTCACACTTGACTGACGAAGAGCACAGCCGCATGTAATGCTCTTGGCAGTGCGACAGCCATGGCGTGGAGAGTCAATCAGAGAGTCTGTCATGCTGCGGAAATCGGAACACAAAACACAAGACGCAAAACAAAAAACAAAAAACAAAATATAACGAAAAATCACTAAACACGAATAACCACCGTTTCTCGTCTCCAATTTCGATGCTCCTTGGTCTCTTCATCCGCATCCAATCCCAATACTACCAGTACCGTATCGTGAAGCGACACGGCCAGCGTCAAGTGCCATGTGGCTATTGTAGACCTTTTTGCATGGGCATCTTCTCGCGCTCTCGTCGGCCCTCGCGCACACGCGTCGCGGAGGGCGGGCTCGGTGCTGCATCCGAATCTGCATCGTCAACCGCAGCGGCAGGCAAGAAAGCCGATGACAACCTGGACTTGTTTGGCGCCGACAGTGATGAGAGCGATGACGACGCAACAATCGACCGGTACGCCAACACCGACGGACATGATGGCGGGCTTGGCGATGGTGGTGATGAGATGGATATGGACGAGTTGGAGAGCAAGAAGGTGTCGGTGCTCCTCACCAGGATGTCACCCGAGGAGCTTTTCAAGCGGTACGACAAGGACGGCTCGGGCAATATCTCGGTTGATGAATTTCTCGCCATGGTAGGCTCTGCGTAAATTGCCCCATCCAGTTCCACGCTTGTGTTGTGTGCTTGCCCTCCTTTGCACTGATACGTTTAGTCCACCTGGTCTGCATGCATAGCTTCCCGATCTGGGCATCAAGATGTCCGAGGCCAAGGCGATCCGGATTTTTAAAATGTGCGACACAGACGGCGGCGGCGAGATCGACCTGAATGAGTTTCGTACAGCTATGTTCGCCGTGGACCCCGTGTCGGGGAACACGCTGGGGTTTGCGCCCACCAGCCTGCTGGCTCCGAAAGACGCCTTTGAGCTTTTCGATAGCGACGGTACGGGCCAAATCGACGAACTCGAGTTTGCGGTAAGAGTGACATTGACTTTTACTGGTGCTCATAACGGTTGAATTGGTTGGGCACCTTACTGGCGCTACGGTGTGGGCATTGTATCTGACGTGTGGGTTCTGTGTATGCATCAGGATGTGCTCGAATACTACGGCATGTCGGTCAGTGATGAGAAGCAGGAAAGCATTTTTAAAAAGTATGATCGCGACAAGAGCGGGTACATCGAATACAGTGAGTTTCGCGCCATGTGGATCCGCTTGGTGAACGTACGAGACGAGCTTGGGAAGCGAGGCATTGAGATCCCAAAATATGCCACGCCCTGGAAACTACAGCACATGCTGGAGGAAGCCCTCGACGAAGAGGAGGCTCGCGAGGCAAAAGTCTTGGATGAGGCGCAACGCTTTTTGTACAAGCAACGCGAGGTACAGCAACGCGTTGAACTGGGTCGTCGTGCTGTCATCCGCGCTCAGGATGAACTGGCGGCCGCGCTGGATGCGGCCGGTCAGGTGTACGTACTGGGAACGGGCAAGTACGACCAGTTCGCCGGTGAGGCCGTGCGTCGAGACGAAAGCGAGTTCCCAGGCTTCAAGGCCGTTAGTGAAATCTGGGCGAGCCGAGTGGATCCACCTGCTCGATTTAACCACATGCTCGCAGACAGAAAATCATCAACTCCTGGCCATCAGGAGGCCAAAACCAGTCATAGCGACGGTCTACCTGCAGAGCAAGGTGCTCAATCGAGTTCACCCAAAGCTGCATCGACAGACGCAGTTGTGACTAGGAAGGCCAACTCTCAAAATGATTCGGCTTTGCCCCGTGGCAGTAAATATGTGCGTCGGCGACCAGAGAACAAGCGGTGGATCACGCAGAGCGCGCCCAAGTTGAATCGGGAAACCATCCATACGCTTCGCGATGAAGTCTGCAAGGCATCTCGGCCACCACCCCAGGAACTCGCTTCGGCAAACCCCACGATTGATGCCGATGGCACGAGAGTGGAGATTCTTGGCTCCAACCAGACAGTATCTACACCACAGCTTCCAAGCGCGGGGGTGGAGACGTCGATTGCAGCGGACGATGACCACGAACAACTCGCGCGTATGTTTTACACAGACAGGGAATTTGTCCGCAGCCTTCGGTTTCGCTCCACAGTCCTCATGAAAAATACAGGGTCTCTATGGGGGCGAGGAGGCGTGCAAGGCGCCATCTCGGTTGACGTGGCTCTGGTGGCTACACGAAGCGGTAGCATCTTCACATGGGGAGGCAAGAACGCCATTGTGGTCAAGCAGATGCGCGTTAGCGGACTGGATGATGACAGCGACGATGGCCCCAATGAAACAGAGCAGCAAGTCGTCGCAGATGACCCAGCACAAGAGAGTGAATACGCAAGCGACAAAGTGACACCACGGTCTACATTGATCAAAATGTGCACCAAAGAGCAGGTTCAAATGCAAAACACATCCCTGGCCATCACGTGATTTTGACGCGAATTGGAGCACTACTCGTTTTTGAAAATGGTGCTTAATTCGCGCTGTCATATTCCTTGCGGACTTGTAGATGAAGGATGTCGCTGATCCGAGTCTAGAGGCGCGAGAAGAAGAAACCCTAGAGGCAGAACGGCAGCAACAACTCGAAACGGAGCGATATGAAAGGTGGTGATATTGATGCTTTTCGCAGCGTTTGACCTGGTACTGCTGTGAATCTGACTGGAATTTCACCGGGTGGCCTACTAACTGTGTACGATACCGTGGGTGAGTGACAGCTTGAAGCGGGTTGTCGTCTACTACGATGCGTGGGAGCTGCCGCCCAGCAACGCAACGAGAATGTTGTTTATGGAGCAAGTTCTATTCCCGAGACTAACCTATGACTCCCTCCTTCAGTCAGTGCTCTGGCGTGGCCTCATTGCTGAGCGCACGACGAAGATGGACCTCATCTTGCTTCTCGCCGAGTGCTTTAATTTGGAAATTGAGGTGAAGGGGACAGAAGGCCACGATCAGATCAAGGCGCAGGAAACAGCTATCAAGGTTGGCTCTGTTGTCAACACCTTGGTGGTGCATATCATTGGGACACACTGCTAACCTGACGCGGTACTGGGGTGCCCGAAGAAATGCATAGAGTCCAAGGAAAAACAAGTCAAACTCATGGCCGAACCTGTACGTTTTGCAGGATCTTTATTGCACTTGCGCTTTGCGTGATATATCCATCCGCCCAGGAGAGTATCAATAGATGACCGGGTATTGCTTGTTGGTGTGGCATAGGAGAAGGAAAAGCTCGTGCAGATGGTAGGAACTCGCGAGCAAACGGTCGGTAAGGAAGGATGCAAAGTTTTTGAGTGTTAATTTCGAACGACGCTTGCATATGCTTACAGTGGGGAGAGCTACGTGAGATCCGTGCGCATCGCCTTGCTCAAGCAGAAGAAAAGAAGAAGCAAGAGGAAATCGCTCGAATCACGCGCACGGTATGATCCCCGCGCCTCCTTCATCTACGCTCCTAAGATGCATGGGCTCCGTATGGTATCGTCACTTGACAGGCTATTCCTAACGCATGCTTGGTGCGATAGGATGCACTGTTTGAGGCTATGATTGCTCGACGCCATGTGCAGATGGAAGACCTCACCCCGGAGTATACCGCGCGAGGAACGAACGCCAAAGTGGAGTTGAGTGGGATTACGAGTCGGTGAGTCACGAATTAATGCCATTTATCTGATTCCCTGACACGTGATGGCACAGACTAACCGCGGATTTAACACTGCATCACAGCGGCCCAGCTCTACACTCCCCTCGAGGACGAGTCGTACGTATCTCACAAATGTCGTTTGTCTGCGCGTCACTTAGTTTCTTAACATTCTTACTGGCACCTTTCTATCTGCGACGTTTTGTTTTGTTTTGCTCGTTTGTTTTGTTTCCGGATCTACTGGCTCAAAAGGCTGTCGCCGATGTCTCACTGGGTGGATCTCACGCTGCTCTCCTGATGCACGACGGGTACGCGGAAACGAAAGCGCGTGTCATGTGGAAACAACTACTTTGTCTAACTGGATGCTATCAACATTCACTGGCTTGGGGACTTGGCGCACCAGGTCGTTGTATACGTGGGGTGTTGGCTCAAGCGGACGACTGGGGCATTTGAAAAACAAGCCGCGCGTGCTTTGCTTTGACTCCAACCACCCGCAGCTCATGGATGCATTCCAGGTTCGTTGTTGGCTGTTGCTGGGTGAAGCAGCCTAACAGTCTGTATCACGTCCACCTGCCCACTTACCCACCTGCCCATCCACTGACAGCAGTTGCTGGTGGTGCCGCTGGTGGAGATAGGATGTCGGTATCCGCCAGGTCGCCTGTGCGCACTCGCACAGTGCCGCCGTAGGTACCGACGGCTCTCTTTACGTCTGGGGCTCGGCCACGGGCGGGAAATTAGGCCTGGGCGTGGTGGAGGAGCAGTACGAGCAGGCGACCCGCATCCCCGTCACGGTCAAGTTCCCGGGCACTCGGCGCATCCGCTTCGTGTCGTGTGGTGCCTCCCACACGGGCGCCGTCTCCACGGCGGGCGAGCTGTTTATGTGGGGGTGCGCCAACGGTGGCCGCCTTGGCCTAGGCGAGCAGGTCCGAGACACCGTGGTCGTGCCGACGCTAGTGCGGCAGCTAGTAGCCAGCAAGGAGCGCGTGTGGCAGGTCTCGTGCGGCAGCTCGCATTCGATGCTTTGCACCGAGACGGTGTCAGAGCAGCAGAACGGTGGGGCGGTCCTGCTGGGTGGCCATGTCTACGTCTGCGGTGGCGCCGTTCCTCTTGGTCGCTTCGTGACGAGCTGGGAACGCGTGGGCGCCGTGGGGCTGAGCAACGTAGCCATCCGACAGGTCTCTTGTGGGGCCACGCATTCCGCGGCTGTCTCAGCCTACGGGGAGCTCTACACGTGGGGACGCAACGAACACGGGTGTACAGGGCACGATGTCGAGGTGAGTGGGCCAAGTAGTAGTAGCTATAGCTACGAGAGAAGCTACCATATTGGCAAGGCTTTGCTTGAGAGAGGGAGGGAGAGAGGAGCTGACCTTCACGACCGTGACCCACACGGGCCGCTCTGCCCAGCGCGCTTTCATCGGCGAGCCAGAGGTGGTGCGGTCGTTGCACGTCGAGCCTTTCAACGTGGCGAGGGGCAAATCGTGCCAGCAGATCAGCGTGTACAACGAACAGGGACCGCAGCGCGCGGTGAACGGCGACGTGGATGGACGCCTCGCGCGATGCACCCATACACAGGTAATAGATTTGAATCTGGTCGCGGGGCCTGGCAGGCGCTGACTGCCGAAGCGATGACGAACGTGACAGCTCTATGGTCTGCTGGAGCCGTTCTACCACGTAGATGGAGGCGCAGGCGTGGTGGCAGGTCGATCTGGGCCAGCCCGCCGCGATCGAGCGCATTCGCGTACGTTCTCGGTCCCATACTCATACTCGTGCTCACCCTCATACTCCCCCCCACACTCTCTCACTCATTAACATTCACCCTCGCCCCCACTCGCTTCGACTGGCTCGTAGGTCTGGAACCGCACCGACACGCCCACCGACCCGTCCAGGCGCCGCGACGAGTACACGGCTCGGCTCTTTCCCTTCTGGATCCTGGTCAGCGAGTTCCCGTTCAAGGCCCTCGAGGGCAAGGAAGGGTGCGGTGTGGCGCGCATTCCTGCTGAGCTCTGCGTCATCACTCCCTCCCCCACTGACCAGGCGGCTGATCCTCTATGTTTATGTGCAATAACCTTGGTGTGCGCAGGCTTCGCGCCGCCAAAGTGCAGTCCGTGGCCTTTGACGAGTTCCACGAGGACCGCCGCATGACCGAGTGGGTACTGCCCCCCACGGCGCAGACCATTGGCCAGTACGTGCGCGTGCAGCTGCAGCACCGCAGCTTCCTGCACCTGGCCGAGGTGGAGGTCTTTGGCGTGTACTCGGCCTTCAAGTACGTCGGCCGCGTGGGCTCAGTGCACTGTGGCAACGCCGCCACGCTCGTGGTAGTGCCCCCAGCCACACAGCAAAGGTACAGGTAGTGCTAGAGCTAGTGGTGCTAGTGCTAGTGCTAGTGATAGAGCCACAGAGCCACAGGACCACAGGGCCGCTACGCTTGGCCACCACTAACGATCTGCTGCCACCACGGTATAAATATCGTGTGTGCAGCACGCTGGACGACTTTTACCTGCGCGCGATCCAGGCCGACGCCGACAATGCCACGATCCTACGCCAGTTCGAGGCCTACGAGCGCTCGTACCGGCAGTACGGCCGCGGGGACGGCGCCGCGGCACTGGCAGCGCTGGCGGACAAGTGCCGCCTCTGCCGTGCGCTTCACCCGTGCGAGATCTGCGCGTTTGCCAGCGCAGCCAATGTGGCGCGCTTCCGAGACGAGCGGGGCGAGCTGCCGCGCCGCCTCGTGGGGGACCGCCTCGGCCTCGCCGTACGTGGGTGGCAGGCGTGCAATCTTTCCATGTGTCCAAGGAGATGCACACAGCGCTAATGGGGTGGAGCCGTGGTGGCGATGACCGTGTATGGCTATCTTTGTGTGTGTACTTCATGCTGTAGGCCCTGATCCAGCTCACCGTGGACGACAGGGAGCTGGAGGCGGAGGCTGCGGCCAACGAGCGGCGGCGGGAGGAGGAGGAGTCGCTGCAGAAGGAGAAGCAGAAGCAGATGGAGAAGGAGCGCGCGCTGGCAGCCAGCGCACCCCCTGGAAGCGGTAGCGCGGCGGGAGCGGTCGCCATGTTGCGGCGCGTGCGACTGCCGACGGCCATGCGCTCATTGACCGCACCGTTTCGCGGCGCCACTGGCAAGTAACCGCTGACTCAGCGTATCACTGTCCAATTCAATACCCCGTATACCGTAGCCTACGGTATACGGGGCATTAAATTGGACAGTGACAGAGTGAGGAGTTTGCGCCATCTCGATGACGCAATAACAACGTGGTTTCGTGTACATGTATCGTAAATTCCTTTCGATTCCCGGGATAGCCGTTAAGTGGCGTAACCGTCCCCCAATGCAGCCTGATCGGCCAAAAACAAACCCACACGAAAAGCGCGGGAAGAGCCCGACGCCAAAACGTACACGCGCTCGAGCGCATCGCCCCGCTCGAGAAAGACCAGCGACCGACTGACATCAGCACCAGGATCAGCAGCAGCAGACCCGCTAGCTGCTCGTTCGCTGGGCGAGACAAGCCACATATCAGAAGGCAGACGCTCCCGCAGACGCCAGACGAAACGAGCGCCATGCTGCTTAGCGCCATGCGGAGCAAGCGAGAGCACGCCGGGGCCAGCGGCAGTGGCGGTGGCGGAGGCGTAGCGACGCCTGTGCGCGACAAGTCGCTGGCCAGCAGCAGCGACGTGGTGGCCGAGACGCCGCAGCCCGCGCCACTCGCGATGCCCACGCCCACGCTCACGCTCACGCCCACGCCCACGTCCACGGCGCCTGCCTCCCAGTCGAATGCTACCAAGAAGCAGCGCTCCATCCATGACTTCTTCTCCAGGTAGGCCCGGACAACCCCCACACTACCGAGGGACGGTCCACTAACGCCCTCTGTCTGCATGCGATGTCTTGTTGTCTCGTACTACCCACCCTCCCCGAAAAGCAGCGGACCGGCCAGCGCCGCGCGCAGCGGCCCAACGGCCAAGGTGCTCGGCCGCAAGCGCCGCAGCGTGACCACGCCACTGGTCTCACTGGAAGACTCGCAGGACCACGACCAGGACCACGACCACGACCACGACCGCATCCAGAAGCGTATCGACTACGACACGTCCAGCATGGACGGCGATGGCGACAGCGCCAGCGCCAGCGACGCGCTCTCGCTCTCGCAGAGCAGCGACCTGGGCGTGCGCGCCACGCCCGTTTCCGGCGCGAGTCTGGGCGGCTCCCGGCCTCCACCGGCGCCAGCGCACCACCAAAAGCAGAAGCAGAAACAGAAGCACAAGCTTAAGCTCAAGCAGGAGCAGCGCGCGCGCCATCGGCCGCGGCAGCTCAAGCAGGCGCTCGACTTCGGCGGTATCTGCCCCTCCAGCCAGCGCAGCGAGCCGGACGTGGAGCCCGTGCTGGCCGACGCCGAGTCGCCGTCCGTGGCGATGGCTCCTCCACCGCCGCCGTCGTCGCTGTCACTATCGCAGAGCGGCTTCGGCTTTGGCTACGGACGCATGTTCAGCCAGGACGACATGGACTTTTGCACGCCGCAGGACCAGCCCGTGATGCATCTGTCGCACCCGACGACGCCGTCGCCCATCCGCAAGCGCCAGCGACTCGACTGGGCGGGCGTGCACGCAGTGTGCCCCGGTGTGGTGGACGTGATCCGCGGCGAGGACGAGGAGGAGGTGCAGCACCTCACGCAGGACCTGACCCACATGGGCGTGCAGCAGCCGTCGGCCTCGCGCGCACAGGCCATGGACGGCTCGCCCGACTCGGCCGATTTGCTGCTGACCACGCCACAGCGCGCGTTTCTACCGGGACGACGGCGGGAGCACCGCGCACGGGACGCTACCCGGCAGCAGCAGCAGCAGCAGCAGCAGCCGCCTCACCGGTGCGTTTTGGTGTTTGGTTTGTAGTTTTCGTTTGGCTTTGTTTGACCAATGGGGTCATGCGCTGACCAGTGCTCGTCTATGACTTGTCGAATGCTACAGACACAGCGCCCCCACGGGCAGCACTGCCAGCCAGGGCGACGGCAATGGCGATGGCGCGGGGGAAAACTTCACCAACCCATTCGCGCCCATCCCGCCGTCGGATGCGCGCAAGCGTCGGTCGCACCGCAAGCGCCAGTCGTTCCCGCCCACATGGGGCAGCCAGGGCACTGGCTCGGTGCCCTACTCGCGCTATCTCTCCGACTTTGTGGAGCAGGAGCTCGTGGGCTCGGGCTCGTTCTCCAAGGTGTACAAGTGCGTCAAGAAGATCGACGGCTGGGCGTACGCCATCAAGAAGAGCAAGCGCCACTTCCGCGGACGCGCTGACACGTGAGTGGGTGGAGGGGCAGAGGAGGCGGACAGGAGGGAGGCTTGCGTTGTGGATGAAGAGGAGATATTTTGTTGTACTAATGCTGGGGTTCATGGCTGACCACAGGGAGCGCGCTCTTCGCGAGGTGCAGGCGCTCGCGGCGCTGAGCGGCAGTCGCCACGTGGTGCAGTACTTTGACGCGTGGATCGAGGACGAGTTGCTGTACATCCAGCTCGAGCACTGCCAGGGCTGCAGCCTCGCGGCGTTTGTGGACAAGTTCAAGCCGCACCACGTGCCCGAGGAGACGCTGGGCCGCGTGCTGTGCCACTTGGCGCAGGCGCTGCGGGATCTGCACTCGAAGCGGATGGTGCACATGGACGTCAAGATCCAGAACGTGCTCATGAGTCCCGGCCCCATCTACAAGGTACAGACGAAGGCACCACCCTGTGGGAGTGGATCTAGCAGTGTCGTACGTGGACTCACTGTCTATTTATGTATCTATGTATCTATGTATCTATGTCTCATATGCTCCTACCAACTTAGCTGGGAGATCTGGGCACCGTGGCGCTCGCCGACGGCAGTATGGAGATCACGGAGGGGGATAATCGGTATCTGAGTCGTGAATTACTGGAGGGCAATCGCTCCAACCTGCGCGCCGGTGACATCTTTGCGCTGGGCGCCACCGTGTACGAGCTCGCGCTGGGCTCCACGCTCCCCAATGGCGGAGAGGAGTGGCAGAAAATTCGAGATGGCGATCTCACGCTCTTCCGGTGCGTACCTCGTTCCACCCTGGCAGGCGTACGGCGAGTGTGTGGAGCTGACATGTGGTTGATTTCTGCTCACAGGCAATACTCCAACTCCCTGCAGCACTTGATCGCGAGTATGATGCACCCGGACCCGTTGCAGCGACCGGCCGCGGATGAAATCCTGCAGCACGAGGTGGTGCTTCCATTCCTGTAGGAGTGTGGATTCCTATGTGGAGCAGCAGCCCCCTGGTGCTGGGGGGAGGGGGGGGAGGCTCATGACTTTCTTCAGTATAATGTCCTATGATATCAAGCGTGTTTGTTCACCCTCACGAATGACTGCCCCTTGCTGCTGCTTTGTATTCGCGTTGGGCGATCTCAGGTGCCTTCCCTGGTTTGTGTAGCGGATCACAATTGACTGGATTGGATGACTCAGGACCGACCCAGCCATTCTGGCGACGCATCATGATCGTGGATGATACGTCGCAAGATTCCCATGATCGCATACAGTAGCAACGCTCGGAGCTGGAAGAGCGTGGCACCGCATTGGCGACGTATCACGATCGACCATGATACGTCGTCAGAACCTTTTAACGGACAGTCTCCAATGGACCGAGTGGAGACTCTCAACTTGAGAGGCAGGCGATGATCACATGGCTGCATGCATCCTGGTTGTACAGTACCACGCGCTTCCATCCCCCGTCGCCACGTCGTCTTGGTGGCGCAATGCTGTCAAAACTGTCAAAAATTGCCAACAAGACCCAGTATGCACTACACAATATGCACGGTGAGGTTGCTTGTTGTTGCGCTGTAGCATAACCATGGGCACCATCGATGTAGCGACGGAAATGGAAGCATGCTGCGGCCACCTACGCGTCCCTGCGGCGGATGCGCGTCCATACGCCAAGACAGATAGGGCTCAGCTCGCGTTCACACTGCAAATCAGGCCCGTTGTGATTGGCCAACAGGATGATTAAAACTGGTTAAAACCCGTGACTAAATTTAATTGCCGTTAGACATGGTTCGTTTCGCCGTCAGTTTCTATGAGATCTTTTTTTTTCCACTGGAAGTGACAATGGTGATGCATCCATGACGCTTACAGTCCTGCAGATGACGGCAGCACCAATCGTTCCAGCAGATGTGCTCACCACGGCACCAGCTCGCCCCGCTTCGCCTTCTCTGCTGGCGGAGGATGCCCCCACGCCGTGCGCGATGCGCGATGGAGGTCATCCATCGCGGGTGGAAGTCGGTCCCTTGCCGCCTTGTGCGTCAGAGGGGAATGCATCCTCGTGTTCCAGCTACGGTACGGTATCGTCCACTATATCAGTACACAGTGGGCTCCCCTGACCCAAGAGAAGCCGACTGTGTACTGGTATAGATGTCCGGCGTGACGGCGCTGCGGTGTTTTCGAGCATGGCAGATGCGTGCACCCCTTCCCCCATCCTCCCAGAGGGTCACACGTTTTGTCAGATCAGCGCCGTTTCCGCGGTAAAGCTTGAGCCCGCCCCCATACTGGAGCTGGTATGATCCGCAGTCTCCCAGCCCCAGTATAGGCCCGCACCAAGGCGTCACGCACGCAGCCCAGCCTGCGCCACCCATGTGGCTTCACCCCTCCAGCGATGGTACCGGTATGACGTTCTGTATGGCGTCGCCTGCGCCACCAGCCCAGCGGCGCCCGGGCCCTGGCTCTGGCTCTGGGTCTCGTCCTGGTCGTGGCGCTGGTCGTGGCGCTGGTCCTCCCTCCGCCTGGCCTGGGCCTGGGCCTTCCTTGGCCTTTGCCCACGGCTCGAGCGCCTTCCGGCCAGTCTTCCAGTCTTTCAGTCGAGCGACCCACTTTTCGCTTTGCTCCCCCGGTGCGCAGGCAGAGACCTCCCCTCCCCTCCTCCCTCCCCTCCTCCCCCACCATGGCCGCCGCCGCCGTCGCTGCCGCCGTCACGCCCGCCGCCAAGGACGCGGCCATGGCGTTCCCCACGCTGACGGAGATCAAGCGCGCGCTGCCGGCCGCGTGCTTCGAGTCGTCCACGCCGCGCTCGCTCTTCTTCGCGCTGCGCGCCTTCGCCTTCGCCGCGGCCTTCGGCGCCGCGCTCTGGGTCGCGCGCCAGCAGCCCGTGGTGCAGCAGTTCCTGCCGCTCGACCTCGCGCTCTGCACGGCCTACGTCCTGCTGCAGGGTGTCAACTTCTGGGGCCTCTTCACCATCGGCCACGACTGCGGCCACGGCTCGTTCTCGCGCTTCCACCTCGTCAACTTTGTCGTCGGCACCATCACGCACTCGTTCATCCTCACGCCGTTCGAGGCCTGGAAGCTCTCGCACCGCCTGCACCACAAGAACACGGGCAACATCGACCAGGACGAGATCTTTTACCCGCAGCGCAAGAAAGAGGCCAACACGCTGTCGCGCCAGCTGGTGCGTTGCTGCTCCTGTGGTTGTTGTTGCTGCTGTTGCTGCTGTTGCTGCTGAGACTGATCGCCTGCTTCTTTCTATGCACATGCTGCTGCTGGTACTGCTACTGCTGCTGGTAGATCTCGCTCGTGGGCGGCGCGTGGGTCGTGTACGAGATCATGGGCTTCCCGCCGCGCACCGAGGCGCACACTGACCTGCGCGACGCGCTCTTCGTGCGCCACCTCATCACGGGCTCACTCTCGGTGCTCGGCCACCTCGGCTGCGTCATGCTGGCGCTCAACCTCACGTACACGCTGGGCTGGCAGCTCATGGGGCTCTACTACTGGGCGCCGCTCTTCGTGTTCATGAGCATGCTCGTCATCACCACCTTCCTGGTACGTGCGTGCCGTAGCTTGCTTCTAGCTCCATGCTCCTAGCTCCTCCCATCGCCACTCGCCTTGCTGACCACCCACCACGGCGCCTGTTGCCACTTGCTACTGGTCTGTTGTCATCATTGCCACTGCCACCGCCACTGCCACTGCCACTGCCACTGCCACTGCCACTGCCACTGCCACTACCGACAGCACCACAACGACGAGGCCACGCCGTGGTACGCCGACTCGGAGTGGACGTACGTCAAGGGCAACCTGTCGTCCGTGGACCGCGACTACGGCTGGATCGTCAACCACCTGGGCCACAACATTGGCACGCACCAGGTGCACCACCTCTTCCCCATCATTCCGCACTACAAGCTGCTGGAGGCCACGGTCCACTTCCGCGCCGCCTTCCCGCACCTCGTGCGCAAGAGCGACGACCCCATCCTCTCGGCCTTCCTCCGCGTCGGCCGCGCCTACATCAAGCATGGCGTCATGGAGCAGGACGCCAAGATCTTCAAGCTGCAGGACAACATTGACGCCGAGAACAAGAGCAAGGCGGACTAGACGAGCGAGAGCGAGAGAGAGAGAGAGTAAGAGAGAGAGAGAGAGTAAGAGATGGTGGTTCATTCCATAGCCCCAACTCCCATCCCAAAGACAAATACAGAAAAAGGAAAAGGAAGAAACAAAGTATCCGCATCTATCTATCCACCCGTCCGCGGTGAAAGAGAGAGAGAGTGACTACTGACCACTGCCACCAACACACACAGACAGAGGAGAGGGAGCACGCGTGGTGGTGTTCATAACGACATACATTGGGAAACCTAATAGCAAACACACCAGCGTGGCGATCCAGCCCGGCCAAGCCCCCGACACAAGACACAGACACTAGACACTGACACTGACACCGCCAGAGCCACAGCCACAGCCACCGCCAGTCGGTCATTTCCGTCGATTCCGAGTGGCCCTGCGTCCATCCACAACGCGAGCGAGCGCTGGCGAACACAGCACATGCCGACCGAGCGCAGGAGACGAACGACAGGCGCAGGTAAAAGTGAGTGGTGGTCATACTGTCGTGGCTCATGAGGCTGAGTGAACGGGGCTGGGCTATTAGTTCTGTACTGTAGGGAGGCAGGCGACTCGATTCGACTCGACTCAGGAGAGATGGACGGAGGAACTGGAACGGACACACACACCACACCGACCGGTGCTGGGCTGGGCTGGGCTGGGCCGCCTTCCCTTAGAGCAGCACCATGTTCTCCTTGGGCGTGACGCAGCCGTAGGCCTCCAGGTCGTTCACGCCGCCGCCCATGCCCATGTCCGTGGCCATGCCCATGGCGCCGCCCATGGGCGTCTCCACGTGCTGCTCCTTCTTCTTCCGCAGCACAAAGACGCCGGCGATGATGGCCACGACGGCCAGGCAGCCCACGACGACCGCGATCATCGAGCCCACGCCCATGCCGCCCGCTTCGCTCGCGCCGCGGTTCGTGTTGGCGTCGTCGCCCGAGATGTCGTCCAGCGCCTGCTGCTTGGTCACGCCGGACGCATCAGCATCAGCATCAGCATCAGCCTCGGCCACTTCCTCGGCCTTGGTCGCGTCGTCAGCGTCAGCAGCGGCCTCGGCCTCGGCGTTGCCGTTGGTGCCGGCGGGGGCGTTGGCGATGGCGCCATCCGGGTTGGCGCCAGCGTTGCTGACGGCATTCGCGTTGTCCCCCGTCCGCGAATCGTTGGCAGCCGTGGCGGCACTCGATTTCGAGCCGTCGGCGCTGGCGTTGGCGTTAGCGTTGGTGCTCTCGCCGGTGGTGGAGGCATCGTCAGCGTTACCATCCGTGGTAGATTCGTCCGTGTTGTTCGAGTCACCGTTGGCGTTGTCATCAGTAGTGGAGCCGTTGGTGTTGGAGTCGCCATCCGTGTTATCCCCAGTGGTGGAACCGTTGGTGTTGGAGTCGCCATCCATGTTGTTCCCAGTGGGGGGACCAGTTGCGTTGGAGGGCGCGTCCATGTCGTCATCGTTGGCGTCCTCGCCGTCGTTGGCGTTGTCTCCAGTGTTGGCGTCCTCGCCGTCGTTGGTGGGATCGGCGCTGTCACCCGTGCTGTCGCCACCAGTGGGCGGGCCAGCGATCGTGTTCCCGTTGCGGGTCAGCGAGCCGTCCGGGTTGACGTACGACACGTCGGCGCGGCCCAGCGGGATGCAGCCCATGATGCCGGCGTTGTGCGGCAGCAGCGCGCAGTTGGAGCCGCTGGGGCAGGTGCCGACGCCTGGCGCGAGGCCCTCGGGCCCGTAGATGCCCGAGCATGGGCGGCTGCCGAGGCAGTGGATGGTCGGGTCATCCAGCACACTCACGGCGAACTGGTTGGCGTTGCACGGAGAATCTGCCAACAAACCAAGTCAAACAAAACAAAACCAACGAAAATCATGAGCTCCTCATTCTCTCGTCCCTCCAAACGCCAACAACTAGCGCGCCCTCTCGGCACGTACCGTCCTGAGCCTGGACACGAGCGAGTGCGATGGCGGCCGCGGCCGCCACGAGAGCTGTGTGGCGCCACATCATCGTTTGTGTACGCGGAACAACGGCGAGTGGATGGAAGCTCGGCGAGCTCTAACGGAGACTGTGGACGGACGGACGGACGTACACGCGGGAATCGAGAGAAGGCTGGAGGGGGTGTCGGTTCACGTACAGACGCACACACGCACACACGCACGCGTCAGGTAAATACCAACGATCGCCGATGTCGTTGGTAAGTTTTGTGTTTTCCTATGCAGGCGCGGGGAACCGCAAAAGTGTTGCCACCCACACCCGACTCACCTGCTTGGAGTTGGGTGAACGGTAAGCCCTCCCCCCTCACTTACTTGTGTTCCTCCCTCCTTCCTTTAGAGCGACGCACACACACAGAGACTGTTCTGTCTGTGTAGAGAGCCGGAGTGACAGACCACCACACGGCGCGGCTTCGTGAAGTTGTAATTGCCAATCGCGGTGCGGACACGGGCAGGATCGGTCGTGTAGCCACAGCGATAAAGAGCGCACTCACTTACGCGATGTGGGAGAGCAAATCCACACACACACGCACACACACACGCGGAAACCGACGGTCTCGAGAATATGAGCGCACAGAAGGCGTCAAGGCGGAAATGACCATTCAAGAAGGCCCACACAACAAGGGCGGCGGTACACATACACAGCGAAGCACAGTGTATCGGCTAGGCTCCAACGCCACTCGCCCAGCACCCAGCGCCCAGCGCCCAGCGCCGAAAGTCATTGATCAGATCAGAGCAGGCGGTGTACAGTACCGTAGCGTCTGGTAATTTTCCAGAGGACGTTACGGCCATCCAGAAAGCTGTAAATACCGGTAACCCTCGCCCTACATGATCCCTATTCAATGTTACGGGCGTGGACAGGCAGAGGCGGTGGAACATGTGGGGGTGTTGGAGTTTATCTCGTTTCGTTCAGCATGGCTTCTCACCCACAAAAACGCTGTCTGTTGGCCCCCTGGGTGATTGATACACGCACATTGTGGGTGGGGATTGCACCCCTGGATGATCTCATCAGTACACTGTGCGTATGCTCGACTGATTCGAACCTGTTTGTCATGTCATCTTGAGCTGGATATCCGTGAGAAGAGAAGCCCCAAACACGAGAATTCTTGGTGTGTATTTAATCGGTCTGTCGCTTGAACTCGTCCCCACCTACACCTCGCGACGCTTCGGTACACACCAGTTGGATGTTGAAGAGTTGTGCGACATGGCCCGTACCGGCATTCAGCGCTTGCTTCTCCGGCGTCATGAGTGTGTGTATGGCACACTACATGCATGTGCGTGTTGGGCATTGCGGCTTGAGAACGTCTGAGGCCAAGCGCACCCACAACTCGAGCGCGCACATGTACCCACCAATTGTACCATACATTTCGATGTGTATTTGGGCGGGTATCTGTATCTGTATGTGCATGCGTGTATGCCTCTGTAATCAGGACGTGTCTGACTTGGCAGCACGTGTCTGAGGTGTCGTGGGTCCGGTGCTAAGTACTACCGACAGGCCATGTATTCTATCCATCCATCAGGTAGCGTGGGCTACTGTAGTACGTAGCACCTAGAGTGTAGCGTACATACTCCGGCCTTAGGCGCGCGTCACGAGGCTGGCCACCACCGTGATGTCGTCCATCTTGCCGCCGAGGTACTCGTAGCCGGCCTTCCGGGCCGCGACGGCGAAGGGCGTGCGGGTCTTGGTGCCCTTGGCCGACTTGTGCGCCGTGTGCGCGATGCACGAGGCCACGTGCTCCATGCTCTCGCCGTCCTGCGCGGGCGCGGCCGGCAGCACCGTGTCCACGAGGCGCATGATCTGCTCGGGAAAGAGGTTGTCAAACCTGCACGACACGGCAACACGGCAACACGGCAGCACGCCCACGACAAGACAGCAGCCAGTGAGCCAGTCAGTCACTCAGTCAGTCAGTCAGTCCGTTCGTCCGTCACATGAGTGACAGGCGCCCGTCAGGAATGGAATGGATGCATGGCTGGCTGGATGCGCCAGACGTACAATCCGTCCGTGCCCAGGATCACGAGGTCGCCCTCTTGCGTCTCCAGGTCAATCAGCTGACCGTTTTCGGGCTGTTCCATGCAAACGCCAAGCCCCACCACCCACCCAACCACCAGGCGCCGCACATGCGCATTAGCCTCCCTTCCGCAGTCGGGTCGTCATGTGATTGTCCTGAGGACCAGTACCAGTACCAGTCCAGTACCAGTACGTACCAGGTCGCCGTTCTGGTGGCCCAGCTGATAGGGGCAGTTGAAGTAGTGCGACTGGTGCGGGGCCTCGTACACGACGTGCCACTTGACCTTCCCATCGTCGCTGTCGTCGGGCAGCAGGCGGCAGAGCAGAAACCCAGAGTCGCCCAGGTTGATCGCACGCAGAGAGTAGTCTAGCGTCCACGAATGCACGCACCACTGAGTCAACCCCCTGAAGTCTACAGTACAGGCGCAGACAAGGCCTCATAGCCCACGCACCATGCAGCTGAACGATGCACGCGGTCGAGCTTCCAGGACACTACACGCCAGCACCATCAGCCACGTACGGCACCAACCCCAGACAGAGCACACCACCCAGTCCGGACCACTCACCCTCGCCTTGCCATGCGCGTACGTGAGCACTTCTAGCGGCGACGGCATATCGCCCTCGTCCGGCTCGAGTTTGCCCAGCGCCGATCGCGCCGAGTTCATGAGCGTGCGCGAGTACTCGCCGGAATCCACCCCCTGTCACGGCACCCGTCAGCGTCACGGCCACTGATCGCACCACACGCTACACATTATACGCCCCCCACACAGGACCCACCTTGCGCGCCCATCCGCCGACGCCATCAGCCACGCCCACGGTATTGCTGCACACGAACCACGCGTCTTCTCCGCCCGTGGCGCGCTTCTGCGGGTGCGGCAGCTCGCAGCCCCCGGACACGAGCTGCAGCTTGGCGGCGGTGCGCGCATTGGCGCACGCCCGCGTCAGTGCGCGGCCCGTGCGGCCCACGCGCATGGTCGATCGGATGCCTCGCAGCATACTGGAGCGTAAGTGCGTCGGGGGAATGGCGCCGCGCGTGTCTTCGTTGGTCGCTCTGCCGAAGCTGCCGGATTTGTCCGGATTTGACCGGATCGGAATGGAAATGGAACGGGATGGGAATGGGATAGATGTCGCACCGCATTCTTGGCCGATGGCGGCCAGCGTGGAATCAGATGGCCGAGGGAGATTTCTGATACTGACAGTGTTCGAACGCCATTCCGTTAAATATTCTCCGACATTTCCGTTATCTCGCGGCGGTTCTAAAAACCCGCGCTTTTCGCGCCAACCCCACCAGAACCATCCCTATTACGGTTGTACCCAGCCGCGTCGAGAGCTATCTGCGCATCCACATCCACATCCCATCCACACTTGCTGTAATCCGCAGCAACCGCTTGCTCTTTTAGGTGCGCGAGCACACCCATCCCGCCTCAAGCGGATGCACCTGCGTCTACTAGTACACACAGGGGACTGACTGATCCGCCGTGTGTGCTGCCCTTCTCTGTGTGTTCTCTCTGTGTATTATGTATCCGTGTGTGTATCTGGGCCGGGCGCGGTCGCGCACCATGAGCAGGACCGCAAGTGTTGTGGACGGCGTCAGCAACGGCAGTGCGGGGGGCGTGGACATGGACGCGCCCTCTCGTCGTCGGTCCTCGCGTGCGGCTGCCGTCACGGCCACGTCGGCTATCACCGCCGCCACGCACCCTCTGATGCCCACAGCCATCCCTCGATCCACCCCCGCATCCACACCAGCAACCGCATCCACATCAGCATCCACATCCACATCCACATCCACATCCACATCCACACCGGCATCCACGCCCAAAGCCACTGCCACAGATGCGCGCAGCAGCCGCCGTGAGTCGAGCGAGCCCGTGCGGTTCGCCCACGTGCAGGCCGTGGAGCGCGAGATGGCGTGGCTCAAGCAGCAGCAGGCCACGCAGCAGGCCACGCAGCAGGCCACGCAGCAGGCCACGCAGCAGGCCACGCAGCCGCTCCGCAAGGGCGAGAAGCGCGCGGCCGCGGCGGACGACGGCGGACAGCCACAGAAGCGCTCGCGCGCGGAGGAGCGGCGCAGCGCGCGCATGGCACGGCGGCGCGGCGCCATGTCCCCCGAGCTCAGCGCCAGCAGCAGCCCGCCCGACATGCGCAAGCACGCGGCGTCAGCGTCAGCGCCGGCAAATGGCGCTGGCTCTAGCTCTGGCTCGGCCTCACGTCGGCGCTCGCTGTCGTTCTTGGCCCTGGACGGCGACAAGGAAGCGGACGTTTCCGCCTCTGTCTCCGCGGCTGCGACCAGCGAGACCCCGCTGGTTGTCCACTCAACGGCCTGGCGTGGCCTGCAGCTGCGCGCCGACGCGACCACACCAGCCAACCTGTTGCCACTGCCGCTGCCCATGTGGACGTCACCATCGCCGCCGTCGCCGTCCTCCGGGCCACAGCCACAGCCACAGGCACATCCCCAGCCACACCCTCAGCCTCAGTCACTACCGCTGCCCTTTGCGGTCTCTCTCAACGCGCCGCTGCTTTCCTATGACCCGTCCGAGGACCAGTCGCTGGTGCGGGACTGCGCGCTGCTGTCCGTGGCCGAGCTGCGGACGCCGCCGCTCACGCTGGCCAGTGGCTCGCGCACGGGCCTGCAGGCACTGGAGGCCGCCGTGACGCAGCAGTTGGCGGACGTGACGCCGCGCCTGCGCCAGTGCCACGAGCGCCGCGTGCGCGCGCTGCTGGGCCACACGCGGCGCCAGCTGCGCGCCTATCTGGCCCATGCCAGTCGCACACGCACGGCGACACTGCGCACCCAGAGCCGTACGTGTCCCCACTTGTGTCGATGGTGTCTGTCTGTGTGGACGAGTGGACGAGTGGATGGCTGGACTAACCTGACCAACGTGCCTGGACTGGGACTGGGACGATATGCTGGTAGGCTTTATGGCGGCCATCCCGCTGCCGCGCCACGAGCGTGTGGCCGCTCACCGCCTGCTTGGGCCACGCTACGGCGGCGGTGGTGGTGGCGGTGGTGCGGATGGTGATGTGGACGACACCACGAGTGAGGACGAGGCAGCCGGGAGCGACAGCACCCTCAGCGCGGGTGAGGAGGAGGAGGAGGAGGACAAATATGGGGAGGAGGTGGAGGTGGAACGGCCGACGTACGTGGTGGGGCGCGGCGAGTCGGCGCAGACGGAGCGGCCCGTGCAGCCCGAGCAGGTGGTGGCGCTGGCCCGTGTGACCGCGCTGAGCCGCTCCACAACGTGTGTGGGGGTGCGGGGCACGCTGCCTGTGGACGACGACCCGATCCTGCGCTTCGTGCCGTTCTTCAGCCAGACGCACAAGGCGGATTCGCTGCTGGTGGCGTCGCTCACGGGCGTGGCCGCGGCCCATCGGGCCACGCTCTCGGCCCTGGACGACGAAGCCAAGGAACTGGCGCTGCGCTACGTGGTGCGCGCTCATCAGGGCGACGACAGGGTGCTCCACGTGCTGCGGCAGATGGGCGCGTTTGCGCAGCCACAGACGGATTACGCGGCGCTCCAGCAGCAGGCATTGAAGAATCGGATTCAAGAGCATGTCCAGCTGCAACAACAGGAACAACAGCAGCTACTGTGGCGGCGAGAGCGAGTGTCGCTGCGTCAGCGTCTGCAGCCGCCTGGTGGTGGTGGTCGTGAGAGGAGGAGGACGCTGATGGCGGACGCGAGCGAGCACGTGCCCAAGGCGATGGCCAGGCTGCGGGCCACGTTCTGTCGGCGCTGCTTTGTGTACAACTGCCAGTACCACGGCAACCACCACCCAACGGCGCTGTCTCGCGCAGATCCCTTGTATCCGACGGTGCGGCCCGCGACACTGCAGCGGGTCTCGCTGAAGTACCAGGAGGAGCACCAGGAGGAGGAGGAGGACAAGGAGGAGGACGAAGAAGAGGAGGAAGGGGAGGAGGAAGAGGAGGAGGCCCGCAATGCGTCGCCGCCGTCCGTCCTGCCAGCGACAATCGGCAGGCCCGCGGTCGTCGATATGACGGAGAGGACCATAGCCAGCGGCAATGGCGCGACGACCACCGTCACGGCCACCAGACCGAAGGAGGACGCGGCCGTTGGCATGTCCGAGTCGGAGGCCGAGGCCGAGGCCGCCGTTCACCGCCGCTCGAAGCGCTCGCTGACGGCCGCCAGCACCAAGGCGTCGACGCTGCTGGTGACCAAGCAGAGGCACCCGCTCAAGCGTGTGGCCAGCGCCCGCACGAGCCGGCGGGCCCCGCGCGCGGACGTGTCGGAGTATTTGGGGCTGGGCGCCGTCTACCGCGCCCTGACGGACGACCGACGCACGGCGCTGCTGCACCCGCACCAGGCCTGCTCCAACGACTGTGTGAAGCAAGACACCAGCGCCAACACCAGCGCCAACGCCAACGCCAACGCCAACGCCAACGC
>JAADWT010000570.1:0-17917 GCA_023336285.1 Pythium grandisporangium
CAGAGCATGCGCGCGATTAGTAGTGCGATAACACGAATAACTTCATGAGGCTCGATGTCAGGGACAGCACGTAGTCGATCTATGGCGTCTGCTCCAAGTCAAATTGTGAAGTGATATATACTAACGATTAGCTCCTCATGCACTTACTGCTCTGTTCCCATAGTCCTTCATGGGGGATGTCTTGTAGTGGCCCATCGTTATCCTCGGTCCGGCCTTCTGCGTGCTTCTTCGTTGCTCGCTGAGTTGGTGTCATCGTTGGCGGCACTACTGGCTTCGCGCTGGGTTCATGGCGGGTTCATGCTGGCTGCATGTAGCCCGGCATCCACCATGTCCATCGCTCGCCGTACCGTACGCATACTGTACGTCCAGGGGTATCCCCCAGGTGCCGTAGCAGCTCAATGCAGGCTGAAGTCTGGAAATGGTGTCAGTCACCACACGATCTCGTATTTGTTTCTTTCTCTCTGTGACTCCATCTTTCTGCTGTGCGGCAAAAATCGTGTTCGCTCGATCGCTGATGTGCTGCGCGTGGTACACGTTGCTCTCTTTTGCGATCTGACTCCACATCGCGGGCGGCATGAAGTAGAAGAAGAGCGCCATCGGATCCTCGGCAACGTTGAGTGCGCTCTGGCTCGGCCCATATGCCTCGTCGTAAAGGCCAGCGTTCTGTGGGTAAGAACCAAATTGTTCCTGGTCTACATTGCATAGCATAAATAACACACCAATGAATGTCAATACAAATTCCAATACTAAATCAGCCGAGCAAAAGAATACGTACCATAATTCCACCCGTCAGTACGCCATGCCTTCACTTTGGCAGCATTCGCAGCCGAGCGCAAGAACGCACTGTTGGGAAGGGCGTCGTCCACGCTCTCGTCGTCGTCGCTGTTCGCCTCGAGCTCCCAATCCTCTGTCACCGTCTCGCTTCCCGAATGCTCTAACTCCTCGTCGGAGTTGAGGGCTGTCGATGTGGCAGCATCAGCACTGACGATGTTTGGGTCATCAGTACCAGCCACCTCCATTCCCTCATCACCCGCAACCAGACCTTCGTTGAGGACCGACGGTCCCTTGTTGGCGAGCACCTGTTCCTCGTCGGCGCCCGCCTCAGTCTCATCTTATACCGTCGGTCCCTCGTGTGCGGCTCGCTGTCCCTCATCAGCGACGGTCTCAGCCTCATCGGCGACCGCCTGTTCGTCGTCGGCGGGCGTCTCAGCCTCATAACCACTGGTAAGGTAGGAAGCAACAAAGGCGGCAGGAGCGGCACCTTCTTGTTTGCTCTCGCAGTATGCTGCCGCCACGACTGCCGCCACTGCTGCCTCATCAGCTCCCTGCCGCGATGGAGTGGTTGCTGCCCCGCTGATCGGCTCTTCCCCGCTCGTGCCGGCATCAATGGCACGGGCGGGTTCGCCACCGCCATCATCACCGTCGCCGCCCTCTTCATTGTCAGGGCCAGGGTGGACCGATGCCGGTGCGTCCTTGGCGGCCACTGCCAGCTCAGCTGCCTCATCGCCATCGGTCCCCGTCGCCTCCCCACCATCATCACCATCTGCCCCCGCGGCCTCCTCGCCAGCCGCCTCCGCGCCACCATCACCGTCGGCCCCCCAGCGACCGCGCCATCATCACCATCGGCCTCCGCAGCCCCCATACCACCAGCATCCGCCACCGCGCCATCATCGCCCCCACCCAGTTCGCGACTGGTGCGCTGTCGCTTGGTTGGTGGGGGCGCTGTCGATGGGCTCCTGGTTCGTGGTAGGGAGGCTCGTGCTGCCCGCTGCCCTTCCATCGGCACCGCAAATTTCGTATTGACTGCAGTGCTGGGGTGGCGGGTGGCGGGTGGCCACACATCACCCGCCAACTGTAAGAGGACGGGGAAACTAAAGAGAAAATCCCCCCTCTCTCTCATCCTGTCATACCACCTCACCCACCAACTGCCCTAACCTGTCGCCTACCCCTGTACAATTGTTCCACTGCTCAGCAAAATGAATGTCTCCAATTTTGTATGAGCATAGTGAAAACAAAATTTGAACCGCTACGTTGGACGGTCCAACATGCCTTAAAAAGAATATACAATCAGTATGTTCGACGGTCCAACAAGTGGGGACTAAAGAGTTAAGTACCTTTTCAGGGACTTGACTAGCAATCTGTATGCCAGGCTTCTAAACTATAAGTAAAGGAGTAAGGTTTCTGTCTGTCCGTCCGTCTGTCAGCGGCGTGTATTTAGGTTTAGTACACTAAAAAGTAACGCTCGGGCAAATGTACTGGCAAAATTCTAAATGTAGTAATTTATGGTAAGAAAGTAATACCCACGAGGGCTCGAGCTCGGCTGCTGCCTGGCCCCAGACCGCGGCCGCGCCAAAGGTGCAGGCCGCGGAACGCTCAGCTGCTGCCTGCCCCGGACCGCGCGGGAAGCAACCGCGCGGCGCAAATGTACTGGCAAAATTCGAAATCTACTTTATTATGGGAATTAAGCACCCTTGAAAGTTCCCCACTTAATGGTCGACGATTGGCTAAAACATTTCACTGAAAATTCAGTAAATACTGCTCTGTGATTGGCTAGAAATTACCGCTGAATTTCCCCCCTCTGCGCAACGCAGTCAGCCGCTCATTCCTAATTTCACAGTCTGACCCACAGGTCACTTTGCCTTGCGGTGTCTACTGGGGCCGCCAACCCCTTTAGATCGTCGCATTACCAACGCCACGTCCGTAGGTACCCGCCATAGATCGGAGTGATAGAGGGGCGGGTAACCGGCTGGAAAGAAGGGCAAAGACGTACTGCAGGACGTCTAAACGGGGAAGGAAACGACCCCTGATAGTTCAGTCTGAAAATAGGAATACCACACACCAGTGGTGGCGGTGGTAGCCTGGGGCGATCTCAAAGTCGGGCCGGGTCCACTCTCGCGCGTTGTGCATAATTGCTACGCCTCCCTCGGCCCCCGGAATACCTAGTTGCAAGGTCGTGGGGGTGTTCACGTCCGTGGGTCTTCGGGTCCCGGTGAACAACTAGGTTGCACGCAGTTACGAGAGGGGCTGAGCTATACACTCCGGTGTATACCTTAACGGTATACCGGCTATCCGTCTAGGGTATACTTTGTATACGCCTGGTAACACGCATTGGTGGCGGTACCCGTGAGGGACTGCTGTAAACAACTTGGTACAAACCGTTGACTTACGGTCGGAGCCGCTACGTCGCAAACATCTGATATTGCGTTAACTGACTCACACTTGGACTTGAGGTCTAACTGTCCGTGTGTTATTACTTTGCGTTTGCATTTGGAGGACACATTCGATTCACTGAGAGCATCATGGCAGGTCGCAGGCCACGAAGTCTTGAAGAGATTGAGGAGCGGTACCGCGAACCTCCGGGGGAGACACGTGCTGCATGAAAACGGAGACTCACAGCCAAACGACAAGCGGTGAAGCGGTTTCGAGACAACCTTCAGGCAGCGAGCTCCGCAGCAGCGGCTGCTGTATCTAATCGGCGGGCAAGGAATCGTGCACAGCAGGCGGAGTACCGAGCTCGGCAGACCGAAGATGAACGTCAGCGGGTTGCAGGAGTAGATGCTCAACGTAGACGCGAGCGTCGTGCTGCCAGTATCGTGCGAGATGAAGAACAGGCAAGAAGTACGGCTTCCAGGCAACTGCAGCGAGAGGAATTGACCGACGAAGAAGCACGCAATGAGCAACGCGTAAACGCTGAAAGCCGGCGACGTCAGCGCGCCATGTTGAGCGAAGAGCAGCTGCAACATAAGCGCGAGGTGAATGCGACTCCTCGCATGGCACAGCGTGACGCAATGGACGAGGAAGAGCAGCAACAAGTGCGGGAGGCGAATGCGGCTGCGCATCGGAGACAACGTGACGCAATGGACGAGGAAGACCAGCGACAAGTGCGGGAGGCGAATGCGGCTGCATGTCGGGCGCAACGTGACGCAATGAGCGAAGAAGAGCAGCATGAAGCGCGTCAGACGAATACGGCTGCGCGTCGGGCCCAACGCGAGGGACTCACCGAGGAGCAGAGGGAAGAATGGAGAGCTGCAAGTGCGACATCTCGCGCCAATGCTCGCGCACAAATGTCGCAGGAAGAGAGAGAATATGTGCGCACTCAAGACAACGCGGCCCACAAAGCAAGAAACGAACAATGCACCCAAGAAGAACAAGAAGACATACGCGATCGCCGCAGGATGGGGCGCCGCATGCAACAGTGGAGGATCACTGTGGTGGAGCTGTCTGCCTTCGACCCCAATACTATTTGCAGGGTGGATTGCCCGGATAGATGCCATACGCTACCGCGAATGGACTTTCGTTGCATCCACTGCGGAGCGCACAAGTGGGAGACGGTTACAAACGCCAAGTGCTGCGTCAATGGGCGAGCTCGTTTGCCGCCTTTTCAGCCTGCACCAGCTCCACTTCAGTCGCTGTTTCATGTCCCACAGTTTTGCAGACTCATTCGAGCATACAACAGCGCCTTTTCGCTTACATTTATGGGAGCGTCGCCTTCGGAACCACTACAAGTCGACGAAGATGTTGCTGGGAGTGCTGGTATCTACACGTTCCGCGTAATGGGTGCTCTGTGCCATCGCATGGGATCGCTTTTGCCACGTTCGGGTGAATCAAGAGACGCACAGTTCGCGCAAGTCCACATCATGGATCCGGAAGCGGCCGCGCGCGCGATCAACCGATGCCGATGGATGGACGGGCTTCATCACCCCTACGTCCTAATCATCGAAGAAATGATGCAAACGTTCAACCCATTCGCAAAAGAGTTCCTGACGGCTGGGGAAGTTATTCGCAGGCGAGTCCGACTAACTGAAGAGGAAGAGAAGTCGAGAGCGAGGCGGGGAACAACGCCGCGTTCGCGATGTAGACATGGCCCTAAAACTCCACATGGATTCCAGCACCGACCCGCGCACGCACAATCTTCCTACGATCTCTGAGGATTCCGGGATACTGGTTGACGACGGGAATGCTGGTGAACATCGCGATTTGCTTCTCTACACCAGAACGCGGTCGAGTATGACACGAATCTTCGAAACCAGGGTGGACAACGAGTCTGCAGTATGTGCCAGGTACAGAAAATCGCGGTAAATCCGAGATGTCTCTACGAGAGTTCGTCAGCTATCGGCTTCAAGATCGAGATGGGCCTCTACCGCTGCTTCTCGATGGTGGGAGACTACTTCAGCAATATTGCGTTGATATGTGGGCGAAGGCAGAACAACAACGACTGCGATACATCGCTACGCACCAAAGTGAACTCCGTGCAGAAGTGTATTCGGGCCTCCAAGATGCATACCTCGACGAAGATGTGAATCAGCTTCAAGATCAGAGAACATCTGCGCGCAACGGCAATGAGCGTGTTGGGGAACAAACTGGAGGTGTGCCAAGCGCAGACTTGGCACCGGGTGCTCAAGATGCTAACCGCGACGACGATGTGAATCCGCCTGACGATCAGGGGACTCGCGGGCATGACTCTAACGATAACGTTCTGGGGCGCGCAGGGAGACCAGTTGTACTCCCAGCATCGTTCACCGGTGGTCATCGATACATGCATCAGCGCTATCTTGACGCGATGGCAATCGTCCGAGAGTTTGGGAAACCAGACTTTTTCATTACCATAACTTGCAACCCGTCGTGGAAAGAGATGGCGGAATACATGGAACCGCACCAAAAGCCGCCAGATCGCCGTGACATCGTCGCGAAGGTATGGCAGCAGAAGCTTCAGACATTTGAGACAGATATCAACGAAGGCGTACTTGGGGTACAGGTTGCCCGCATTCAAGTTATCGAATTCCAGAAGCGAGGTCTACCTCATGCACATGTTCTTTTGATTGTTCGAGACGACGACAAACCCAGGACGCCAAGCGATTATGACAAGTTCGTGTCGGCAGAGATCCCGAATCCAGAAACGCAACCTCAACTTTACGACACAGTTCTTACGTCTTTGATGCATGATCCGTGTGGAGATTTGAACCCGAATTGCGTGTGTATGAAGGATGGGAAGTGCTCGAAAGGGTTTCCGCGAAAAGTCAGCGAGACGACGAAGACGAATCCTAAAGGGTACCCCGTTCACGGAAGGCGTCGGCGTCAAGATGGTGTTCTTCACCACAAAAACAAGCAATGGGATAATGCCACCATCAACCAGTGGGTTGTGCCGTATAATCCATATTTGACGCAAAAGTACGAGTGCCCATCAACGTGGAGGTGTGTTCGACTGTTTCTGCGGTCAAGTATTTGTACGAGTACGTCTACAAGGGATCCAACAAAGCAAGTATGACAATCCGGCGTGCGAATCGTGAACCGGTTGAGGCAAATGAGATTCGGCGGTACATCAGCGCTCGCTACATTTCACCAGTTGAGTCTTGCATGCGCCTGTTTGATTATCCTGTTCAGTATCGAACACACACAGTCACCGCGCTGCCAATACACCTCCCACATGCGAACACGGTTGTGTGGGGTCCAAATAGCGATATTTCGACTGTCTTGGAGCGAGGAGCTAGGACAATGCTTACTGGGTTCTTCGAGTTGTGTCAAGACAACAGTGAGGCGGCTCAGACAGATACTGTATCAGGATCTCCCCAAACGGTTTCGTTGGGACAAAAGCCAAAAGAAGTGGTTGAGGTACAAACGATACGTGCCATCGATTGGAAGAATGATGCACTGCCCCCCTTCCGATCCAGAGCGTTTCTACCTTCGTCTGCTACTGTGCTACCGAAAAGGACCAACCTCCTATGTCGATCTACGCATGGGCAAGTGTGTAACACGTTCCTGGACGCTGCTCGAGCAGCTGGATATCTTCGAAATGACAACGAATGGATTAAATGCATGGAAGAAGCATCCGCTTACAAGTTACCGTATCAACTACGGCAACTGTTTGCAACAATCCTGGTTTACTCGATGCCGACGGATATCCACGGGTTATATGTCAGTTCATCGATGACATGTCGTTGGATATCCAATGCAGATGTGATGCCGGAGTGGAGAATCGTAGGGTGCAATTTCTCACTCTCCGGAATATGGATACGTTGCTCCAGGCAAACGGCAAGTCGCTCAGCGACGTTTCGTACTCACTCCCGAGTTTGGCGGACTACTCGGAGGAAATGAGACAAGAACAGCAAGTGCGGAACCAGCTTCTTCACAATGAACGGACAGGCTATGACCGGAACACACTCGAGACTACTGCGTCGCGAGTGCCCGACTTAAATGCCGGTCAGCGTCGAATTTTCGACCGAGTCATTGACGCGGTTGAAAATAGACGATCGAGGGGGAAGATTTTTTGTTGTTGATGGTCCTGGAGGTACCGGCAAGTCGTTTCTCCTCGAACAAATTCTTGCGAAGGTTCGTCTCGAAGGAAAAGTGGCAATTGCAGTAGCGTCAAGTGGGATTGCATCCATTCTTTTGACTGGAGGTCGCACAGCCATTCGACATTCAAGATCCCGATAAACATCGACGGAGATTCAACGTGTATCATATCGAAGTAGTCTCATCTTGCTGAGTTGATCCGTGAGGCCGATGTAATCATTTGGGATGAAGCTCCGATGACACACCGACACGCCTTTGAGGCGGTTGACCGCACGTTTCGAGACATTCTGGACAACGATACTCCGTTCGGTGGAAAAGTTGTTGTGTTCTCAGGTGATTTTCGTCAAATTCTGCCTGTTGTGAAAAAGGGTTCTCCTGCTGACACAGTGAACGCGTGCTTCAAGACTTCGGACTTATGGGCTTTCGTTGAGCAATTGCACTTGACGGAGAACATGCGTGTTCGAACAGCTCCAAATCCAGTGGCTGCTGAACAGCTCGAAGAATTTGCATCCTTCCTGCTGGAGGTGGGCGAAGGCCGCCGCCTCACATTCCCCAATATTGGGGAGGACTTCATCCGTCTTCCGACGGAGATGGTGCTTCGGGGCGAGCGCGTGCGAATTCGATCGATTGAAGGTGAATCCAAGTCAGAAGAAGACGAAGAGATAATTGAAGAAGGGGACAGCGCAATGTCAATGGTAATCCAAGCTACCTACGGAGATATCACTACGCGAGGAGTCAGCGATGGCTATTTCGCCGAGCGAGCGATCCTCACCATCACCAACATAGATGTTCAGAAGATCAACAACGAAGTGGCCGACATGATTCCTGGGGAGTCGCGTGATTACCTCTCTACGAACCAAATCCACAACGCTGAAGATGTGGAAGCTGGACTCTTCGAGCAAGAATACTTAGACTCTTTGCAGTTGTCTGGTATCGCCCCACACAAGATTGTGTTGAAGGTCGGTGCTCCAATTATGCTCATACGAAACATCAATCGACAGCTTGGGTTGTGCAATGGAACAAGACTCCGCGTGGAAGAGTTGGATGACCACGTCATCCACGCTGTCATTCTGACAGGCTTGCGAATGGGGCAACACGCACTTATACCGCGGATTTATTTCGTTACAAGTGAGAACCACAGTGATCTTTCGTTCCAAATCCGACGCAAGCAGTTCCCGGTTGTTTCTGCTTTTGCAATGACAATCAACAAAGCGCAAGGGCAGTCACTGCACCACCTTGGGCTCTATCTACCCTCTCCGGTTTTCACACATGACCAACTCTACGTAGCGCTATCTCGCATTACAGCCAAGGATAATATCAAGATCGCGATTGAAGACCCCGACACCGACGACGAGGGAAACGTTTACACGAAGAACATTGTCTTCCGTCAGATCTTCGAGTAGTTCAAACGACTGGAACCACGTGCATATTTCATATTTCATTCTACAATAGGCATTGAAGCATGCTAGATGTAGTCGAGGGGGTATTGCACCTGGCAAGTGCCATACCTTCTGGGTGAACTAGAACGTGATACATATTAAAAACAAGTACAAAAATACACAGACCAATGCAACCAAACATTTACACAGCTTGATTTATGTTTACTACAATTACAAACATGCGTAAGCAAGTGCAACATAGCACTAACCCAGCGCCCGCGGAGCGGGCGCTGCTCGGCTAGTCTAAACTATCTAAACTATAAGTAAAGGAGTAAAAAGGAGTAAGGTTTCTGTCTGTCCGTCCGTCTGTCAGCGGCGTGTATTTGGGTTTAGTACAAAAAAAAGTAACGCTCGGGCAAATGTACTGGCAAAATTCTAAATGTAGTAATTTATGGTAAGAAAGTAGTAATACCCACGAGGGCTCGAGCTCGGTTGCTGCCTGCCCCGGACCGCGCGGGAAGCAACCGCGCGGCGCTTGGCTTCAACCCAAACAAGCGGCCGCGAAGCGGGCGCCGCTTGGCTAGTCAAACAGAAATGTATGGGGGTAACGATACGGTTAATATGATTTCCCAACTATCTTGCTTAGCGTGAACTGAACGGTGCGTTTACATCTCTCTAGCGTGTTCGACCATTGCAAGTCTTGCTCAAGTTGTCATTCACCGGGCATTCATTCGATCCTTTCTTATAGCAATGGTTGGTAGGCCTCACGCGCGCGGTGCTGCTGGAACTGGTGGACAGCTATGCCCACACTCACAAAGGCGACGCCCACCACAGTGACCAGCACCCACGCGTGGGAGCCAGAGGCACTGATGCGAGTGGCCATGGACAGCGCCCACGACTTGCCTTCAAAGTCGACATCGTATCCACCCTCTTCTTCTTCTTCATCATCACCATCACGCCAGTGGGAGAAGCGGACGTCAACGAACTCCCTCATCCGCGACGGAAGCTCTTTCTCGTGGTACTCGGTGTATTCGTTGCTGTTGGTTCCCGTGATAAAGTCGGATAGCTTTTCCCATCGGCGCAGACGATGGTCCAGCTTGATGTCCGTCGGCGTGGCGCCCACGTACTTGACTTCGGCCAGCAGCGCCGCCATCTTCTTGACATGCAGGCGGTTGTGTGTGTTGACCAATACATCCCCCACGCCCGAGAGCGTCACATCCGTATCCTCACAAGCCATGGATCCAGTGGCAATCGTCCCCACGCCGGAGATCTCAACGGTCTGCGCTTGACAGGAACCACTGCGTGAGATTGTGATGTCGCCCGAGCCAGAGACCTTACTTCTCAGTGAATGGGTTGTGACCTGATCATCAGCTTGCACAAACACGTTGCCCGAGCCAGAGACCACAGACTCGAGTGACTTGCCTGCCGTGATTTCGTTGCCCACGACCGCGGTGGTGCCACTGCCCGAGACAAGCAGCGACAACGTGTCGACCAATGTCAATGCCCTGGTCGCTACCTGGATGTCACCCGAGCCGCTCACGATGAGGGAGAGCGAGTCCAGCGATACAGTCTCCTCGCCCGAAGCGACGTAGATCGTCCCCGACCCAGAGACCATCAATCGAACCGCTGCGTGATCATCGTGCTTCACCAGCACATTGTCTCCAAGCACCACGTCGCTGGCGCCACTGGCAGTTAGCTCTAGGAGCTGGTTCTGGTGGGATGTCACAATCTCGGTCAGCACGTGACCCTGCAAATCCACGTGGTCCTTATTGAACCGCACTTTGATCACGTCCGCTGGTGCCTCGATCACCTCGACGGCTTCCAGTAGATCGCGTGAATCGCTCGTGATGATCACCTGTGCCACGGCGTCACGGACGGCCAAGGACGTTGACTCGCCCTTGATCACGGGCCTTAACTCGCGAGCCGCATCCACAAAGACACGACCAACAAAGCCCATGCGGAGTTTCCTCACAGGTTGGCTTCCAGAGATGGTAAACACTCTGGCTAGTGCATTGCCGTCGTCTTGTTGCGTGACTGCGCTGGAGGAGATGGAGAAGGCGGAGGCAGTGGGCGTGACCGTGGCCATGGCCGTGGCTGCGATTGAGAGCGAGAGTGAGAGCGCGACGACGATGGAGTGCAGGAACTTCATGGTGGTGCAGGCTGTCGGTGATTCTGCTGTGCCCAGCAAATTGAAGAGTGAGGCGTCACGATCGTGATCGGACGAATGCGATCAGGATACGACGCAAGAGCGGTTTGATTGCAAGCCATCATTCCCGGTGGAGCCTGATCGTCATTCCGTGTATCAGATTGTTGGTGGTTGCTACATCGTGAGATCCTGTTATACTTCATACATTGAGTAGAGCAGATCGAATGGATTTTTGCGTCTCAACCAAATGGTTATGTTAAAGCACCTGTTTATAATTGATACTGGTTGAAGGAATAAAATACTGATGCGTCTTCAACCACCAACATTCCAGTCGCGTCACTTTTAAAACAGAGACGCGACCATCTCATCTCGAAGCTCGACTTTCTAGCTAATCTGGTGAATTTACACTCCCCCCGGAAGGATTGCCTGACTTTCCTCCAATTTCAACGATTTTCCCGCAAGATATCGCATTTCACAAGATCCGGTGGCTACATTCCACGCTTCTAGCGCACCCGTGCACACAAGACAAGGACCCTGGACATGGAGCACGAAACGGAACTAACAGTCTTTTTCGTTGGACCGTCGCCATGGTTCGCCTTCCTTCCTTCAATTTAGCGCAATGCGCACTACACTACACTACGCGGTATACCTCTACTTATCACTACTAGTGCAGCTTAACGTATACAACTTGGGAGGCTTAAAGCAGTGGCTGGTACGCCTCGCGCGTGCGACGCTGCTGGAACTTGTGAGCTGCGACGCCTACACCCACAAAGGCGACGCCCACCACAGTGACGACTACCCATGCGTGCGAGTTTGACGCTCTCATGTGAGCCGCCATAGACTGCGACCACGGCTTGTCCATCACCACCGCCATATCATCATCATCATCATCATCATGCCCCCAGTGGAAGAAACCAGCCCACCCGTTCTGTGATCCTGACCGCTTCACCACCACGTGCTCGCTCGTACGGGACGGCACGTGGCGTGGGTGGTACATGCGATACTTGTTGCCATTGGTCTGCTTGATATAATCCGAGAGCTTTTCCCCTCGACGCAGGTGATGATCCAGCTTGATATCCGTGGGCGCGTCCCCCACATACCTGACAAGACCGGACGATGACGAAGTCCTCACATGAAGCGCATGGCTCGATCTCACAACGGCCTGCCCCGCGCCGTAAATACTGACATCGGTATCCACACAGCTCACTGACCCCGTGGCAATCTCCCCCGCGCCACGGACGGCAACGTGCTGCGTCTTGCACGAACCACTTGGAGAGATGACGATATCACCCGAGCCATGCACTGTACTGCTCAACGTGTCCGTGAGCACGCGTTCGCTCTGCACAAAGATGTCACCCGAGCCAGAGACCACCGACTCGATTGCCTTGTCCGCCTGGATCTGCTCACATAAGAGGGCGGAGGTGCCGCTGCCCGAGACCAGCAGCGACACTATGTCGGCCACGGCCAAGGTCTTGGTAGTCAGCTGAATATCCCCCGAGCCGTTCACCGTGAGCTGCAGTGCCTTTAATGAGAGCGTGGCATCGTCGCCACCGACGTAGACGTCACCCGAGCCTGAGACGGCGACATGTAGAGCAGCGTGGGTGTCCTCCTGCACCAATACGTCGTGTCCGACCACGACGTCATTGGAACCGCTTGCCGTCAGCTCCACGACATGGTTCTTGTGGGCAACGATAACCTCAGTCAGCACCCGGCCCTGGACACTCAATGGCTCGTCCTTGAACTGCAGCTTAATGCCATCCGCTGGCTCCTCGATCACCTCGACGGCATCCAGTAGATCGCGTGAATCGCTCGTGATGATCACCTGCGCTACGGCGTCACGGACGGCCAAGGTCGTTGATTCACCCTTGGTCACGGGCATCAACTCGCGATCAGCGTCCACAAAGACACGACCGACAAAGCCCACGTGAAGTTTGCTTAGTGGTTCGCTTCCAGAGATGGTAAACACTCTGGCCAGTGCATTGCCATCGACTTGTTGCGTGACTGCGCTGGAGGAGATGGAGAAGGCGGTGGCAGATATAGATATTGACGCCGTTACGACGAGTGAGAGCGCGACCGCGATGGAGTGAAGGAACTTCATGGCTGGTGTGGTGCTTGCCGTGGGGAATGCAGCAACTTGAAAAGTGAGGTGTGCTGTGGCCTGTGGAGTTTGTCAAAATAGCAATCCAACTAGGATTTGACCTCCAGGACAGCGAGGACGGACACAGCAGTTGTCGTAACTAACAGCATCAATAGCGAACGATGTGCTGCACTCGTGAGGGGGGGGGGTACTGTATTGCAAGTCATCATTCCTCCCGGTGTCGATCATCACTCTGACAACGTGGCTTCTAATATAGCGTTCATCTCCACAAACGAATCGTATGCTTTAAACGCATGATAGTAAATCACAAGTAAGAATCACTTACTCCTTCAATAATACATGTTAGGGTGGATACTGCAATTAATCTGAAGTTATCTAGGACCCCGTACCCCCCGCCAACATTCCGTGCCACCAGGAATGTTGGCGGCCCCTCTCGAAAACGATCACAGGCTACAGTACTCCAGTACCGATACCACTGTACACTACTAAAGCAGTACATGGAGGCAAGGCAATGCCATGGCTCCTGGGACTGAAAAATCAATTACATGCAATAATGCACATTCACGAATACGATTGCCACAGCCAAGCTAATCCAAATGGTGGCGCTGCTGCTACGACCATTAATATCACTCGCGGTCTACCTGCTGGCCGGCACATGCGTGAACGCACTCACAGTGGAGCGTGCGCCGCCCTCCCCCGCGGGCCAGCAGCAGCAGCAACAGCAGCAGGAATGGCTCATTACATCGTCCAACTCGGCTGAACAGGTGACGACGCTGCACCTCAATACGTCCTGCCCCGTGTCCGTCACGTACGAGCCGCACGCTACCACGACCAATGGCGGATCACAGCCAGTAACTGTCGTCGCTTCCGTTCGGTTCATGGCCGATGTGGTCATCGGGCTGGAGGATACCCCGGGCGCGCTCTTCCTCACCACCGTACCGCACCACACCCCGGAGCAGAAGCAGCAGCCCCTCCTGCTCATCTTCTACCGCGAACCGCAGATCCACACGCTGCTGTCCACTGCCAGCGGGGACGTCACCGTGGACGACCGCATCCTCGCACGGAACGCGCCATCCACGTCGCTCCATATCGACGTTCATGGCACGGGCAATCTTCATGTCCACGCCGGCGCGTCGTCCTCCGCGTCGTCCTCCTTCTCCTCAGGGCATGACTTTAATGTTGACCACGTGGCACTCACCACGCGTCTGTCCGGCGGCATCACGCTGGCCACGAGGAACTCCATCACGGCCACTACCCTTGAGGTTACTACCACGGGCTCGGGCGTGGTCAGCGTGTCCACGCCATCCATCACGCTCACGCGGAACGCCACCGTGACGTCCACGAGCAAGAGCTCGGTCTGCCTGCACGCCGACTCGTTCATGGCCCCGCAGATCGCTGTAACCGCGGTTGGTTCGGCGGAGGTGACGCTCTCCGCCTCCACCACGAGGCGCTGTGATGCCTGTGAGTATATCGCCCTAGGCACGGGGGTTATCCATGCCGGTGCCATTCGCTGTGACAGCGCCGACGTCACAGTCATGGGCACTGGCAACGTCGTTGTGCAGGCCGCGTATTCGCTTGTGGACCGTGTCATGGGGAGTGGGCGTGTGTTCTATAGAGGAGACCGTCCGACCTCGCTAGTGGAGACCGGGCTTGCACGATTCACTCAGGCCGCGGGCGAGGACATTGCACGACCAGCTGATGCAGAGGACGATGATAGGCAGGCCATCTGCGTGGATCTACGGCCTTCAGCTGTTGCTCATGGTGGTGCTATTGCTGGTGTTGCTGGTGCTAGTGCTGCCCCGCCCGCTGACCCAGCGAGAGACAAAGGACCATACGATAAATTCGACGACGACACATACAACGTGGACGATGAAGGCGATGAAATCGTGATGGACAGTGGTGGTGCTGATGACTCGGTCGGTGTGGGCCAAGTGAGCGTATCAGTGGGACTGATCGCTGTGGTACTGGCGCTGGCAACGGTCACTGTGCGTAACCATCACCTCCGCCTGCAGCGCGAGCAGATGCCTCTGCTTCAAGCGGGGGATGCGCCCGTGTACGTGTGACACTGGTGTTGGTTATGCGCTGTGGTGGTGCATTGATTGGGGGTCCAGGTCGTGGAACGACATGGCGCCGTAAATGGGATTGACAGGTAATAGTTCCCATTCCCATGCTGAAGTTAATGTTAGCAGCAATTCGATCTAATACTGTAGGGTTGGTGGTGTCCGTCATGGTAAATTAACGGAATTGTGGCCCATCAATATTAATCGACACGATTTAGTCAATTCTGTCTTAAAATTTGGCTAAATTTCCCAGTGTGGGCAGGTTTGGCTAAAATCGTGCGGTGCTGGACGTAGTGAGTTCGTGGCAGTTTATGCGCTGAACCACTGGGCCCTAACCCTTGCACCCTGTATATTTAAATTTTCAGAAACGTGTGCCCGACGAGAAATGTGGGGATGTTGGGTGTATCACCCTGTGGAATTCGATCTGGGAACCGACTTTCTGGCTAGTTTGTTGTCCTCTTGCCCAGCCAATCGCCAGTCGTATTCCCGCTCAAACTGACTTCTGACTTCTATTACCCGCTGGCCACGTAGGAATTCTACTATTATAGTACCCGACACCAACTCGAACCAACTCGATGTCGTTTACCCTCCTTGTCGAGGGACGGTAAACAAAACAACCCATCCGATAGACTGATGAAACCAACGCAAATTGTGGCTGTGCACTAAAATCCAGCCGTTCAGATAGTGGCCAAAAACTCCAACAACAAAAAACGCCCAGACAAAAATAAGACCTGGGAAGTGCAAGTGCAGTACACAGTGTACAACACAATTGTCGGTCTATCTCAGACGGCTGGCAATTTCGGGCTGGCTCATCAAACGGGCAACACACTCAACAACAAAGAGAGTTTTTTTCCTCCCCCCACCCCATCCCATCCTCTCTCACGCTCTCTATCCTCTCCTCCCCTTCCCTTCCCTCCCCCCACTATCCAGCACCGTCCAGCATCCCCCCCCGCGCCACGTCCCCTCCTCCAGCAAAGCGATTCTCGCACACTCATCTCGGCATCATGGAGCGCAATCGTTCCGATCAGGGCGGCGACGCGTCCTCCTCCATGGACGACCCCTTCGCCTCTTCCTCGCGCATATCGACCCGTATCTCCTCGCGCCTGAGCCAGAATGCCGGCTCCTTCTTCGGCGCGCTGCGTGGCTTCTCCTCCTCCTCGCCCCCCCCTTCCTCCTCCTCTGATGCCACCAGCGACATGGAGGGTAAGAAGCTACGCGAAGCCATGTGGAAGCGCCAACAGCGACAGCGCAATCAGGCTCGACGTGCAGCGCGTGGCGCGCCACGTGTGGTGCGCTGGGACCCGAATGGGGACGGCCGTGCCTCCGCCACTGGTAGTGGTGGTCCTCGCAGTGAAGACGACGTGCTTGTGGACGACATGGACGACGACGACGCCTCCGTCATGGGCTCGGTGCGGGGTGCCTCCCCCTCTCGGATGCAGACGTTTGAAGAGGAGGGCGACGCGCCGCGCCATACGGCCATGCCCCCCACCGCCTCCTCCTCCTCCTCCTCCAGTCGCTTGAGCCACCGCCTGGGCCTTAGCCGCCTCTCCCTGCGCCACACGACGCTGGCAACCACCTCCTCCTCCTCTTCCTCCTCCACCGCAGCCGCAGTCAAATACGACGTGGAGTGGCGACAGGATGCAGAATGTCCGGACTGCCAGGTCTGCCACCTTCCATTCACCACGCTCTCACGCAGGCGCCACCACTGCCGCGTCTGTGGCGACGTCATCTGTGGGGACTGCTCACTGGACCGCGTGCTTCTCGTGGGCCGATTCGTGCGCCCGAAACGCGCCTGTGCCGTGTGTGTGGCGCTGCTGACGGCGCTGCGGGGCGTTGGGGACAGCCGCGTCACGGTGTTTCAGCAGCAACAGACGGCCGCCGACGGCGGAGGAGGAGGAGGAGCTGGAGGAGCTGGAGGAGCGAAGGCCAGTGGTCGGGAATGGACCGTAGTGGCCATGCCCTCGACGCGGAGCGCGTTTGGTGGCGCGTATCGAGACCGCAAGACCGAGATGCAGCGCGTGGCCGCCGCGGGGGTCAAGGCACGACGTGTGGGGAGCGAAGGCCGGCGTTGTGTGATCTCGGCCGTGTGGATCAGCTCGTGGCTCGCGTACACGCGTTCGGATGAGCATCACGGTGGAGGAGGAAGTGGAGGTGGCGGAGGCGGAGGTCGTGGGTTTAACGACGGCGGAGCAGCGGGCGATGGTGAGTTGTCCCCATTCAGCTCCGCCTCTTCAGACGGAGGAGCAAATGGAGGACGACGGCCCCCCGGTCCGATCAATAACATTGCGCTATTGGAGATTCACCGCGGTGCGCTCACGCGTCGCCGCGGGCTCGTGCGCTGCGAGGACGGCGGCCACGAAGGAACAAGCGGAGGCGGAGGGGATTACCAGATCATCCCGCTCGAGGTCTGGGAGGTGCTGCACCGCTTTTACGGCGGAGGACCGTGGATCGAGGTTGTTGGCTCCTCCTCGTCCTCCTCTTCCTCCACCTTGGCCGCCTCCCCGTCCTCCACCTCCTCGTCGTCGTCAACCAACAGCAGTGAACAATGGATCGTGGACGCACCGGCCGTGCTTCGCTGGGCCCGCGCCTACCAGGTCGCCTCCTCCTCCTCCTCCTCTACCTCCTCTTCCTCGGCCTCGACACCGTCCTCCGCCTCCACGCCCTCCTCCGGCTGCACATCCACCAGCATGCCGCCGCACACGCTCGAGGATAAGCAGGTGGAGCGTGCAATCATGGACCGCCACGATCCATACAACATCCTCGTCTCGTTCTCCTCCAATACCAATGGTCACACGCTCCCCCCCACGCCGTCCGCGACGCCCTACCCGTCCGCGTTGCAGGCATTGGCCACGCCCACGGGTCATCCCAATGGCTCCACCGCCTCGTCAATGTCGATGCTGCCCACGCCCACAGCCAACACCAACACCAGCACCAACGCCAACGC
>JAADWT010000571.1:0-17862 GCA_023336285.1 Pythium grandisporangium
AGCGATCAACGACAACGCACAGGGACCGCTGACCTACGGAAGCAAGCGACAGCGTGAGTTTCAAGAGCGAAGGACAGAGCGCGACGACATCATGCAGCAGCCCGGAGGGTACGGCGGCTACGACCAGGGGCAGTATGCTCAGCAGCAGCAGTATGGACAGCAGCAGCAGCAGGGCGGGTACGACCAGCAGCAGTACTCGCAGCAGCAGCAGTATGACCAGCAGCAGCAAGGCGGGTACGACCAGTACGGCCAACAGGGTCAGTACGGCGGCCAGCAAGACCAGTACGGCCAGCAACAGCAACAGGGCGGGTACGCGCAGGCGCCTGGTCAGCAGCCGCTGCAATGGGACTTCCACGAGATGGAGGCCAAGGACGGCGTGCGATTCTCGTGGAACAGTTGGCCGAGCACCAAACTGGAGCAGACGCGGTGCGTCGTGCCCGTGGGCTGCCTCTACCAGCCACTCAAGCCCATTGAGGGCATCCCGCCGGCGCTGGAGTACGACCCGATTCACTGCAAGTCGTGTCAGGCCGTGCTCAATCCATACTGCCAAGTGGACTTTGTCTCCAAGCTCTGGGTGTGCCCGTTCTGCGTGACGCGCAACCATTTCCCGCCGCATTACGCGGAGAACATCACGCAGGAGAACCTGCCGGCCGAGTTGATTCCGCAGTTCACCACGCTTGAGTACGAGCTGCAGAACCGCCAGGCTGGCCCGCCCGTGTTTGTGTTTTGCATTGACACGTGCATCCCCGAGGACGAGCTGGAGGAGCTCAAGGACTCGATCCAGCAGACGCTCAACCAGTTACCACCGGATGCGCTCATTGGGCTTGTGACGTTTGGCACCATGGTGCATGTCCATGAGCTGGGTTTCCCGGAGATCCCCAAGTCGCATGTGTTCCGCGGCAACAAGGACTTTACAGCGCAGCAGGTGCACGACATGCTGGGCCTGGCGTCCATGAACCGCTCACGTACGCCGCTGCAGAACCCGCAGCAGCAGCAGGCCACCAGTAATGCGTCACGCTTCTTGCTGCCCGTGTTTGAATGCGGGTTCACGCTCGAGTCCATCCTGGAAGACCTGCAGAAGGACCCATGGCCCGTGGCCGCCGACCAGCGACCGCAGCGCTGCACGGGTGTGGCCTTGTCTGTGTCGGTGGGCCTGCTGGAGGCCACGTTCCGTGGTCAGGGTGCACGCATCATGATGTTTGTCGGTGGTCCGCCTACCGTGGGGCCCGGCGCGATCGTGAGCCGGGACCGCAAGGAAGACATCCGCTCGCACACGGACCTGCAGAAGGATAACGCGCCGCTGTCGAAGAAGGCCGTGGCTCACTACCAGGAGATTGCCAACCGCTGCGTGGCCAACAACCACGTGGTGGACATCTTTGCCTGTTCGCTGGACCAGAGCGGTGTGATGGAGATGAAGTCGTGCGTGCAGAAGACGGGTGGCGTGATCGTGCTGGCCGATTCGTTTGGGCAATCCGTGTTTCGTGAGTCGTTTCGTCGCATGTTTAGCAAGTTCTCGGAGGAAGCGGCCGAGTGCGACAAAGATCAGCTTACGATGGCGTTTGCGGCCTCACTGGAGGTGCTCACTAGCCGTGAGTTCAAGGTGGCGGGCGCCATTGGGCCCTGTGCGGCCATGAAGCGTCAGGGCGCCAACCCAAAGAACATCTCGGAGGTGGAGATTGGCACGGGCGGCACTAACTGCTGGTCCATGGGTGGCATCGACCCCAACACGTCGATCGCCGTGTACTTTGACATCACCAACCAAACCGCGCTGGCACCGGGCAAGGCGCGTTACATCCAGCTCATCACGCGCTACCAGCACGCCAGTGGGCGCTTCCGTACACGCGTGACCACGATCTGTGGGCCCTGGAGCGTGGACCCGAACGACACGACGTCGCTGGGCCGCGGCTTTGACCAGGAGGCGGCCGCCGTGCTATTGGCGCGCATCGCCGTGCACCGCTCCGAGTCGGGCGAGGAGCAGATGGACATCATGCGCTGGATCGATCGATCACTTATCCGCCTGGCCGCGCGCTTTGCCGACTACCGCAAGGATGATCCGTCGAGCTTCCGGTTGTCGCCCGAGTTTGCGATCTTCCCGCAGTTCATGTTCCACTTGCGGCGCTCGCAGTTTTTGACCGTGTTTGGGTACTCGCCGGATGAGAGCTCGTACTACCGCCACTGTCTGCAGCGCGAGAGCGCGACCAACTCACTGGTGATGGTGCAACCGTCGCTGCTGTCGTACTCGTTCAATGGCCCGCCCGTGCCGGCGCTGCTGGACGCCACGAGCGTGCGCTCGGACACGATCCTGCTGCTGGACTCGTTCTTCTACGTGGTGGTGTTCCATGGGGACACGATCGCGGCGTGGCGCGACCAGAAGTTCCACGAAGACCCGACCCATATCAATTTTAAGAATTTGCTGGAGGCGCCGCAGACGGATGCGCAATTGATCATGGACTCGCGCTTCCCCGTGCCGCGGTACGTGGTGTGCGACCAGCACAAGAGCCAGTCGCGTTTCCTTATGGCCAAGCTCAACCCGTCCGTGACGCACAACTCCATGGACGGCCAGGGCGAGGTCATCTTCACGGATGATGTCAGCCTCAAGGTGTTCATGGAGCACCTCATGAACCTGGCTGTCAAGTCGTAGACGCGGCACGGTTAACGCGGGCAACTTTAGCGAAGAAAGCAAGGGACAATTGGCGATAACGTTAGCGGTATTACGAAAAACAGCACCGAATTTTGCCGACCGCAAGGCAACAGGGCGACACAGAGATAACAGACTTGCCTAAAAATACACACATTGCTTGATAGCGCTGGTGATTCATGACATAGAGGATGCAGATGGACTCGGTGAAAAATTCAAAGACGAAGGGTCAACGATACCTACAATACCACATCAGCTGTGCGAGCGATTCTAACACTTGCAGCAAGTGGGGAAGTCTTGCTGGCTTTGGGGACCGCACCTGCATGCATGTATTATTATGTGTCTATGGGCTAAATATAGCTGGAACAGTGGCTGAATTTGCGACACGGAAGTCACGAAGGGTGCGAGCAATGAAGCGCACAGCTGGAGTAAGAGAATGATTTTGTAGCCAAAAGAGCTGGTGCCCTTGGCATCCTTCTCGTCACTGATGAATCATTTGAAATGATTCATTTGTAACCAGAGAGAGGCCTGGGAAACTCCTCGTTTGCAGGTGAGAGATTTAGCCTAATAATACTCTCTGCCCATTCATTTCTTGTGTACCCACCACCAAAATCATCAGCCGGCGCTGTTGACAGATCTTATTTGTTTTGAGTCAAAGACTGCAGGAATAGCTAAAAATTATGGGGAGGAGGTGTAGCGGACGCGTGTAGGGGTACGCCTCCCCTAGCCCCGATTACTCCACACCCGAAATTTATTTTTTTCCTCCGCCGTCTAGCCGTTCATTGTCTTGCATATAATATTCAAGTTTTCAGATGAGGTTTAAACCCCATCCAAGGTTATCCTCCGTAATTTTCGTTTGAGGTGGGTGCGCACACAGCGGACCGTTTCACTACTGTAGAAATAGCCTGGTGGGGGAGCAGCTACACAGAGAACGCACAGCGCACCAGAGAGCAAGAGCCTGGTGCGACTCGAGCTTGTGTGTGTTTGCCTGCCTTCCTCTGTGGCAACAACAGCGGAGGGGGTCTTTCGTCGCCCACAACACCACCCGCAGTGTGTACCAATAGTAACCAACCCCCCCTTCCCTCCCTTGCCTTGCCTGGAGGAAGGAAAAGGGAAGAAACCAACCTCACGTGTCCACCTCCGTCTCTGTCGCCTCGTCGGGGGGTGTTGGCGGCCGCGTGCTTTTCCGTCTCTCGGCGCACATACACATCTACCAAGCGTTGGCTTCTTGGCATCCGCTGGTCTCTGGCGGATTTCGAGTGGACCACGCGCTTGAGTACGTGAGTGAGCGCGTGGCGCAATGGACCAAGACGCGTACACCGGGTATGCGACGCCATCCGCGATGGAGGCCGAGATCTCGCGCCGCGGCACGGAGAACAACGTGCGACTGACCGAGGGGCGCCCCATGGGCGGCCAGCACGGCTACGTGGACCCGCGTGCGCCGCCGCAGCCGCCCGTCAACATGTCGGAGGCCGTGGGCGTGATGCGCGGTGGCGAGCTTAAGGACAACATCATCTCGGTCCATGGCTACATGCACAAGCAGGGCAAGCGCACGATCAAGGGGCCGATCCACAAGTCCTGGAAGCGCCGCTACTTTGCGCTGGAAAAGTCCAAGATCTACTACTTCCACAGCCATCTCGATTGCCGGCAGTACTTTACCACGCGCAACGCCGACTTGGTCGTGGGCGCCATTGAGCTCAAGGATGCGCTGCAGCTGCGCCCCTGCGCGCGGCTCGACCTGCCGCACAAGGGCTTTGAGATCCACACCAAGCGCCGCGTCTGGGTGCTTTGCCCCGAGACGGACGACGAGTACCGCATGTGGTTCCAGGGGCTCGAGTACGCCATCATCGCCAACGGCGCCGGCAACATCATTGAGCGCAAGCTGCCCAACGTGCGCAAGTACCACATGAAGGGCATCGCCACCTACCGCCTGCTCTACTTTTTGTTTTTGCTGGCGGGCATCGCTGAGCTGCTGGCGCTGCTGTTCTGGTTCGTCGTGGGTGTGGAGCCCTGCGATGCCGCGCGTCCGTCCGTGGACTGCGACACGATCGTCAGCACGTCGCTCATTGACCTGCGCTGCCGCAGCGAGCCCTTTAGCGGCTGGTTCTCGCCGCCCTCGTGGTACTTGACGATCGCGGGCGTCGACAACGTCGAGTGCTTCCATGACCCACCGATTCCGCAGTGGGCGTCGTACTTTGCGCTCTTCTTTGCCGAGATCCTGAGCTTCACGCTCGGCACGTTCTACTACCTCGGCATGTGGAAACCCGTGCGTCGTGGCGCGCATTACTTTGACGAGTTTGAGCCCAAGGTGCCCGATGAGCTGTGGCCGCGGGTGGATATCCTGCTGTGCCATTACTCGGAGCCGGCCGAAGAATGCATCGACACGCTCATGGCCTGCATGAACGTGCAGTACCCCCCGCATCTCTTGCACATCTACGTGCTGGACGACGGGTACTGCAAGTCCAAGTGGACCAAGGGCAACCAGGTTCCGCAGATTGAGTTGAACAAGGGCATCCTGGAGACGGCGGGAGACCTCCGTCAGGAAGTGGCGCAGTTCATGTACGACCGCGTGTGTGACCCGAACGACGACATGGAGGTGTACCAGTGGCGCAAGCTGCACTCGTCGGCCAACCTGCCGTCGCCGTCGCGCCCCAAGGTCGTGAACCGGGCGGATTGCGCGGCTGGCTCGTTCCGTGACGACTACCGGTACCCTGGGCTGGCTCACGTCTCGTTCATTGGGCGGGTCAAACCGGAGACGCACTACTCCAAGGCCGGGAACATCAACAACTGCCTGTACAACGAAGGCGCGACGGGCAAGTACCTGATGATCCTGGATACGGACATGCAGCCGCATGCCAAGTTTGTGCTGGCGACGCTGCCGTTCTTCTTTGAAGACCCGGACCGTGTGGACAAGACCAAGTACCTCTGCTGCTGCACTGGTTGCAACAATGTGGCCAAGATGTGCTGCGCGTCCTGCAAACTCGCGGGCGTGCCGGAAGAACGCATTAGCTACTGCTCCAAGGAGTGCTTTGAGAATGCCATGCACGTGGCCAGTGACCTGCACCGCCGCCAGGTGAACGGCACCGTGACCGAAGAAGGGGACTCGAAGAAGGACTTGCGTTGTGTGAACTGTGACGCCAAGCTGGGGAAGACTGGCGTCTGCAAGAAGTGCAACCGCTCGAACGACGAAACCGAGGATGGTGTTGCCGGCTTGAACCATTATTCCGACGATGTCAAGAACAACGCGGTAGCGTTTGTGCAGACGCCACAGTACTTTCGGGATTGTATTCAGTTGCAGATTGGGGATCCCATGGGCCACCGTAACGCGACGTTCTATGATGCCATCCAGACGGGTCAGGATGGGTACGATTGCTCGTCTTTTGCCGGCACGAACGCCATGTTCCGTCGCGAGGCGCTGGACTCGATTGGGGGTATCCAGTACGGCAGTTTGACGGAAGATTGCTACACGGGCCAGCAGCTGTGTGGCATGGGCTGGAAGGCGCTGTACTTCCGTAAGGATTTCGAGGGTGAAGCCAACGAACGCATTCGTTTGGCGGAGGGATTGATCCCGGACTCGGTCGCTGGTTCGCTGGCGCAGCGCAAGCGATGGGCCAAGGGTAACTTCCAGATCTTCCTCATGAACAAGAAGAACAAGTTTATCGACCCTGAGTGGCGAAAACCCACCGTGTCGGTGCCTTCGTACAACAAGCCCAACGCCTTTATGCGCCGCATCTTCTACTTCAACGGCACATTGTACCCACTGGGCTCGATCTCGGCCGTGTTGTTCTACTACATCACGCTCTACTTTTTGTTTTCGGGCTACGCTCCGATCTACATGGCGGGGCTCCGGTTGCTGATCGCGCTTGTGCCCAAGCTCATTATCCAGGGACTGCTGTCGGCTCTGAGCAACCGAACGGTCGAGAACAACGATGTTGTGCGATCGCAAGAGACGTGGTTTGCCTATGGGTTCACGAACTGCACGGCTGTCTTGGAAGCCTTGTGGTGGAAGGCCACGGGGCGTGAACCCAAGTGGTTCAACACTGGTGGGGCCAGCCGCGGCTCCTCGGCGGAGCTGCCCAACGTGTTTATCTTCTTTGGCACGGTGGTGGGCGTCGTCTGGGCGATCGTTCGCTTCTTTGCCGGTTACAACATCGAGCAGACAGCTCATGGCGCCTCGTTGCTGTTTGCTAGTGTGCTCATGGGCCTGTTCATCGCCTACAAGCTTGGTCCCAGTGTGCGCATGAGCATCCAGGAGTACTTTGGCTGGAGCTACGAGAGTTTGATGGACCAGGGCAACTTCATGGGCTACCTATCGATCGCCTTTGGCATCATGTGTATCTCGTTCTGGGTATACCTCGAGAAGCCGTCGTCCAATCCGTTTTAGCGTGGCGGACCCGTACACGCGGTGCCCTCGAGGGTTTGCGTGAAGCATCCGGGTGCTTGTGCATGGAGGTGTTTCGGGCATTTCTCAATGGGCTGGGCTGGGCTGGGCTGGGCTGGGCGCATGTTGATTCCTTTCCTCATCTTTCCCTCTAGTTTCATGTTTTTGCTTTTTCCCCCCCTTCATTTTTAACCTTTTCAACTCGACTTTTTCCACTTTCTTTTTTATCCAACTTGTTCACGTTGCACGCGTCATATCCATCCATCCAAGCAGAGATGTACCCAAACGCCATCCACTGCAAAGCAACGCGGTGACCGAATTTCTATTGTCGACTCTGGGGTGTGAAGAGGCTTCAAATCATCTTCTGACTGGACACATTATGGGTCAGGATCGGCTGGTGAGTGGCAGTGGCGGATAAATTTCGCTGTGCGAACAGAACATGTCAAGCGGGAGCGATCCACATGCGCTGATAAAGCATGATCAATGACCATGGGAATGAGCTGGCAGTCCTTAGAGGGGGTGTGCAGAGGGGTGCTTGCTATGCATTTACTGTGAGGACGGGACGGAACTGAAGACCCAGAGGTTGGGAAGTTGGTCTGGCCAAACGCAATGATCCGAGAAAGTGACCGTAAATGTAGCCTTCTTCGACCTTTTTTGGGATGCGACTCATGCATGACGAAATTTTAGATCGAGGAGCGGTTAGGGTGCATGTTGGCCTGGTACACCGTCCGCTTCCCCTACCCTGAGCGTACCCCTGATATCCGCTGCTTTGCCCAATTGTCGCGCGTCCAGCAATGGAACTGAACCTCAAAATAAATTACGAAGTGCCCGTAATTTTCGCTACCCCTGCCCCCTTCGATCCGTTTCTTGCGTTCCTCCAGCAGTGGTGTCACACTGTGCAGTTTCTTGGCCTGGGGGGGCTATTCTATCCGCTGCAGGAGTTGCTGCTTGCTGGCTTGCCTCACAAAGCGCGCACACATGGCCCATACTCTTCCTCCCAGAGGGCCAAATACACACACACAGATACACGAGCCCACACACAAAGACAAATCACGACTGTGAGGCGTGGTGACTGTCTGAAGGTCGGCCGGGTTGAACGCGGTTTGCGCTCCTTCCATCCGCCCGCTCACTCAAAGAAAGCAACCCTTCGCGGAGAAGGGTACCCGCGCGGCCACGGACGCACACACACAGAAAGTGGTCAAGGCGGCGAGCGCGAAGGTCAAGGTTTCGACTGTGTATCGTGTGTCGCTAGCGTGCGCACACACAGTCACTCCTGCTCGCACACGTACACACTTCCATTAACCAACAGCCTCGCGGCGCGATCGTTGGTTGCACTTGCGCATTTTCCGCGCGCGGAAAGGAAAGAGAAAGGTAAGCCGCGAGTATGAAGATGGTGATGATGGCTGGAAGGTAGCGGCGCTGGCGCCGTGAGGCGGTGAATGGCGGGAGAATGGATGGGAGGGGCATGGTCACTCACATACACACACGTCATGGTGGTCTCTGTTTCTTTGCCTTTGCATGGCTGCAGAACGCTCAAGGCACCATGTTCGGGCGACCATCGGACAAGCGCGAGCTGCTGAACGAAGGTGAGGGGGCGCGAAGCGATGGCGACTACAACCTGCATGCGACGCCGTCGGCGCTGGACGTCGGCCACGGGTACAAGGAGGCGGAGGTCGTGCGCCGCGGGGGTGGCGGCAACCCCGACGCTGGTTTGCAGGAGGGCCGCCCCTTGCCACAGGAAGGGTACGTGGACCCGTGGCAGCCGCCGCAACCGGCGATGGACATGACCGAGGTCGCTGGCGAGGCACTGGGCAGCCAGAAGGACAACATCATCTCGGTGCACGGCTACCTGCACAAGCAGGGCAAGCGTAGCGCCATGAAGGGGCCCATCCACAAGTCATGGAAACGCCGCTATTTCGCGCTTGAGAAGGCCAAGATCTTCTACTTCCAGAGCCATCTCGAGTGCCGGCAGTACTTTACCACGCGCAACCCAGACCTGGTCGTGGGTGCCGTAGAGCTCAAGGACGCGCTGCAGCTGCGCCCCTGCGCTCGGCTCGACCTGCCGCACAAGGGCTTTGAGATCACGACCAAGCGCCGCGTCTGGGTGCTCTGCCCCGAGACGGACGAGGAGTACCAGATGTGGTTCGAGGGCGTTGAGGACGCCATCGTGGCCAACGGCTCGGGCAACATCATTGAGCGCAAGCTGCCCAACGTGCGCAAGTACAACATGAAGGGCATCAAGTCGTACCGCCTGCTCTATTTTTTCTTCATCCTGGCATGCCTCATTGAGATCTTTGGTCTGCTTTTCTGGCTCGTCGTGGGTCTACAGCCGTGTCATATCGATTACCCGACGTTCACGTGTAACAAGATCGCGACCAAGACCCCCAATGACTTGCACTGCACGGACTCACCGTTTAGTGGGTACTACTCACCGCCGGCGTGGTACATGGAGCTCGCAGGCGTCGATGAAGTGGTTTGTTTCCATGACCCGCCAATCCCGCAGTGGATCTCGTACTTCGCAATGGTGTTTGCCGAAATCCTGAGCTTTTTCCTGGGCATGCTCTACTACTTGGGCATGTGGAAGCCCGTGCGTCGTGGCGCACATTACTTTGATGAGTTCGAGCCGCGCGTGCCAGATGAGCTGTGGCCCAAGGTGGACGTGCTGGTCACGCGCTACATGGAGCCAGCGGAGGAATGTATCGACACATTGATGGCGTGCATGAACCTGCAGTACCCACCGCACCTCCTCCAGATCTATGTGCTGGACGACGGCTACTGCTCAACCAAGTGGACCAAGGGGAACCCCGTGCCAGCCATCGAATTGAGCAAGCCCGTGCTGGAAAAGTCGGGCGATCTTCGCCAAGAGATCGCACAGTTCATGTTCGATCGGGTGTGCGACCCCAATGAAGACATGGAAGTGTACGCGTGGCGCAAGCTGCATTCATCGGCCAACCTGCCATCACCGTCGCGTCCAAAGGTTGTGAACCGTGCGGATTGCGCGGTCGGATCGTTCCGCGACGATTACCGGTACCCAGGTTTGCCGCATGTCACCTTCGTGGGCCGTGTGAAGCCACCGACTCATTTCTCGCGTGCGGGCAACATCAACAACTGCTTGTACAACGAAGGATCGAACGGTCGATACGTGCTTCTTTTGGATACAGACATGCAGCCTCACCCCAAGTTTGTGCTCGCCACGCTACCATTCTTCTTCGACGATGAGGATCGCCAGTTCAAGAACAAGTACTCGTGCTCCTGCACCGGTTGTAACAACGTTGCCAAGATGTGCTGCGCGTCCTGCAAGATCTCTGGTGTCCCGGAAGATCGCATTAGCTACTGTTCGAAGGAATGCTTCGAGAATGACTCCCACGTCACCAGTGCCATGCATCGTCGACAGGTGAACGGCACGGTCAGTGACACTCGTGCGGCCAAGAAGGAGCTGCACTGTGTCAACTGTGATGCAAAGCTTGGGAAATCCGGTGTGTGCAGGAAATGTAACACGCTCAACAACTCGGATGAAATTTCTGTTCTGCATTCGTACTCGGACGACGTACGCGACAACGCTGTGGGCTTCGTTCAGACGCCACAGTACTTCCGTGACTGCATCCAGCTCCAAGTCGGCGACCCATTGGGTCACCGTAACGCTACGTTTTACGATGCGATCCAGACGGCGCAGGATGGTTACGATTGTGCGACTTTCCACGGCACTAACTGCCTCGTGCGTCGTGAAGCCTTGGACTCGGTTGGTGGCATTCAGTATGGTAGTCTCACGGAGGACTGTTACACGGGCCAGCGTCTGTTCGACATGGGATGGAAGGGCTTGTATTTCCGAAAGGATTTCGAAGGAGAGGTGTCCGAGCGAATCCGTCTTGCGGAAGGACTGATCCCGCATTCAGTGGCGGCCTCTTTTGCTCAACGCCGACGCTGGGCGAAGGGCCACTTCCAGACGGCTCTCATGAAGAAGGGCAAGAAGAATGTTGACCCCGAGTGGAAGCGACCGCAGGTTGCGATCCCCAAGTACCGCAAGCCGAACAACTTTATGCGTCGTGTGTTCTACGTGAACTCGACTGTCTACCCGATCGGCTCCATTTCAGTGATTCTGTTCTACTACATCGCCATTTACTTCTTGTACACGGGTTACGCGCCTATCTTTTTGAATGGCTGGTGGCGTATGAGCGCGGCCCTCATCCCGAAGGTTCTCGCCCAAGGCGGACTTTCGGCCATGAGCAACCGTGGTGTGCAAAACCTTGACGCTGTGCGGTCACAGGACACTTGGTTTGTGTACGCATTCAACAACTGCAGCGCCATGTTTGGCGCCTTTTGGTGGAAGATCACGGGAAAGAAGCACCGATGGTCCAGCAAGCATGACGCCACACGCGGCTCGCTCGCCGAGTTGCCGAACGTCATTGTGTTTTGCGGCGCCGTGTTTGGCATTTTGTGGGCGTTCGTGCGCTTCATGGTGTCCTACAACTCTCGCCTGGCATCGCACGGAGAGTCGATGTTGTCGGCGGCCGTTCTGATGGGCCTCTTCATCGTCTACAAGTTGGCACCGAGCGTTCGCATGAGCATCCAGGAGTACTTTGGCTGGAGCTACAACAGTCTGACGGACCAGGGTAACTTTATGGGCTCGTCGTCCATCGCATTCGGGCTCATCTTTATTGTGCTCTGGGTGTACATTGAGCGCCCGGTGGCCGAGGAGTAACGAGGCACTTTGTCTTGCGCACACTGCCATCATTTGCCAATGGTGGTGGATGGATTTATCGATTGCTTCGACCAAACAGCAGAGAGGTCTGCGTTACATCATCATGTGTTTTGCTTTATATTTTTTTGCCCCCCACTTTTCCTTCTCCTTCTTTCTCTAGGTTGGGTTATCTTACTTGGAAGGATGCACACAGGTGCCATGTAATTCTATCGCCGTGTGAAGCATCAAGTCGTCGTTGACGTTGTGCCTTGTTACATGTAGGGGAACCAGCTCGTGTAAACACTTCGGATGACGATGCACCAAAGAAGCGCGCGTATACTCAAGCAGGTGAACCCATGTTCTCACATCGCTAACTTCAACGAAGCTGAGCAAGAGCCTGGGTTATTGTCTGCCATGGAAGGAAGGAGTTGTTGTCGAATGCCCGTCTGGGTTCATACAGCGCCGAGGACCTGCGTTGTCTTCTTGTCCATGCGACCGAGTCGAATCTAGCGTTATTAATCATGTGCATGACCACGCCCATAAAACGTGGAGATTCATTCCTGCTTGCGCTTGTTTCCTAACCTTTGTTGGTAAATATTCACACGCAGACCAGTCGACCAATCACAACACGGAGTCGGCGAAATGTTGGCGAAAATATACATACCGGTATGGGGGATGCTCTGGCAGTGCCGCCTGCCATCTAGGCTGCAACGAGGATGCGCCCAGCTGCCCCGTTAATCAGCATGGCCGCGTGACTTTGCAGCAACTGCGACACGAGCCCCAGCGGACTGATCGGCTTCACAGCGAAGGAGGCACCAAGCCAAGCCATCCCGTTCGAGCGGATCCCCACATCGTGGTCGGACCACGGCAGTTAAAAAGTTGATCTCCAAGACCCCAAGACCCCAAGACCCCAATATCCCAAGACAAGCAGTCGTAAACCGGTCTCACGTCTTAACCCACCCATACACTGTACTCAAAGTACGATCCAAGCCGACCATGATGATGATGCCGCCCATTAGGGGCGTGGCCTGGACACCAGGCGTGACGCCAATTCACCAGTCGCTCCAGCGAAGCAACGACCAAGTCCGCACAGACAGTGAAAACAGCAGTACGACCAGCACTGGCAGCAGTGAGAGCGACACGACCCCAGTCGCGCCGTCCCTGCAAGAAGCCGACCTGCTCAAGAACCGCATCCTGCAGACACACCCGCACAAGAGCTTTCATTTTAGCCTGATTCACATGCGCAAGATGGCTGAGCCGCCCGTGCACGTGCCGCGCATTTACCGCATGCACCCGACGCACTTCCTCGTGGGTGGCCACCACGTGCCCTTCACCAAGGAAATGTGGGAGAACATGAAGCGCCGCCAACGTTACCGCCACCACATGGACATGATCCACGAAGCCATCCCCTACGAGCCCTACGAACCGTTCTACTTTTGACCCGACGGGCGAATGTGTTACCCCCTAAATTACTATAATACGTCTTTCCAGTCCCCAAAATTACTGTTCGAATCCACCCCGCTTACTCTACGCGCTCACCACCTCACCCACGAATGATGGGGCGTGATGGCGTCGCGTTGGCGTCGCTCATGGGTAGCAGCGTGCGTGTGCACCTCCGTGGTGGAGTCACGAGTGTGGGCGGCGTACTCTATGGCGTGGACCCGGAAAGCGGCGACGTCGCCTTGGTGCTGCCTTCGCGGAATGCCCATGATGCCCACGACCACAACGACGATGATGACCATGATATTGATGATGATGGTGATGACCATGACCACCTGCGCGTGAAGATGGTGCTGGGCCACGCGGTGATGCGAATCGAGCGGGACGATGGCGCCACTGACACACTGGAGAGCCTGCTGCTGCCGACAGCATCAGCATCAGCATCAGCAGCAACGGCATCTGCCTGCGTTTCCACACCACCGGCGTCGACGGAGGACAAACTGGCCAGTGCACAGCGACTTGCTTCTCTGCTGACTAGGCACCTGCTGCCGCATGAGGTCTCACGCAATGGTGATGAGGTGCGCGTGCTGGGTGGCGCGGCCGTTCTGCGGTTCCCCTTCCAGCCACAGGCAGTGGAGAGTGACAACGCGCAGATCCTGCGCCGACTGGAGGCACTTCTTCGAGACTTCCACGGTGGCAATGACACCGCAGGTCACGCTTCGTAATTGTATATACTCCCCCGCCTTCCAAAACGTGTTCCAGGTGATCTATCTTTCGTAGTGACTTTCAAGTCACTACGACAACGAGCGTTACTCTCCGGTCCAGCAAGTCTAGAGCACAAAGTAGGAGCGAATCTTCTTGGAGCAACCGTGGATGGACAGCAGCGTGTGGTACTCAACCTTGAAGCCATGCGCGGGTGTGTCCTTGTTCATACGCGCCCACGTGGCCTCCGAGATGTGGATACGGCCGGGCACCCCGCTGCTTTCAAGGAAATGCGCGATCGTCACGGTCTCGCCAAAGAGATGGTAACGCGGGTCCTTGGAGCCTACGACACCGGCCAGCACGGGGCCCGAGTGGACACCGATGCGGATGTTGAGGTCGGGCACGCCGCAGTTGCGCCGCAGGTAGGGCAGGACGGCAAACATGTCGGTGGCGGCCGTGACCACGGCCAATGCGTTCTGGTTGCTCACGATGGGGCAGCCGCCGACCACAAAGTAGGCGTCACCAATGATCTCCACCTTGTAGAGGTTCTCCTTCTCGGCGATCGTGTCAAAGCGCGTGTACATGTCATTGAGGAAGGCCACGAGCTCCATAGCCGACACCTTGGACGAGTAGGCCGTGAAATTGACCATGTCGGTGAATAGCACCGTCACGTTGTCGAAAAACTCGGCGATTGTCGTCTCTGGGTCCTCCTTGAGCTTGACTACGATGGTCTCGGGGAGCAGGTTTTGCAGCAGCTTGGTGATGCGCGCCTCCTCCTCGATGAGCTTTTGCTTTTGCGAGTGCAGCGTGATCTCTCGGTAATGGTTGATGCGTTGCTTAAACTCCGAGTTGAACACGACCCAGGCCTGGCCACCAAAGAAGATGAAGATGTAGAGCGCGTTGCGGCCAACACGAAAGACATCCTGCTCCGTCGCCAGGTTGAAGTAGGGCCCCACAACGAGATTGGTCGCCAGGTAGATGGCCAGTACCATGAAGCCGCAGCATACGCGCAACAGGAACGACACGTTGGCGAAGTAGCACTGGTACAGCGCAATCACGCTCATGTAGGCGTGGCCTAGTGAGTTAGCGGCTACGCCCTCCGTGTTCATGACCAAGGCGATGAGGAAAATGATACAGACGGACGTGACCTGCTCCCAATCCAAAAAGCTCGGAGAGAACGTGAAGAGGAGGTCAAGGATCGCGAGCGGGTACATGACGCAAAAGTTGAGCACGAAAATGAGATGACTCTCGTTGAAACTGCGCGTGCTTGTGAGCCGCACGGTCTGGTACAGCGTCATGAAGGGCTTGAGGATTAGGAAGACGAGAATCGACAGACGGAAGAAGCGCAGCCAGCGCTGACGGTTCTCGAGTCGGTAGCTGGCTTCGAACTCAAAGGCCTCGGGTAACAGCCGTTGGCGCGCGTGGCCGTGAAGTCGGAAGAGCACCTCGAACCGCGTGAGTCCCTTGGGTAGCTTCATGATTTCCGTGCTTGTACTGCTCGCCGTCGCTAGCTCATTCGAGACATCTCCATTGGCCTCGGCATCTTCGACGATATCAAAAATATTTTCCCGGATGAAAGCGCGCTTTTGCGATGGCGCATGGGCCAGCGAGTTGCGGCGCATCTGCGTGAGCGTCTTGCGCCGCATCTCGGGCGACAGCATGAGGGGCACAGCCACCGCCGAAGGTGTTGCGTTCAAGCCATTTCCGACACCAGGCGAGGGCACGGCCGCGATCGTGGCGGTCGAGATGTCGACCGAACGTTTGATAGCGAGATGCTGCACCGCCTTGCTGAGGTTCATGGACCCGTCTGGGTTGATGGGGCCCGCAGCAGTGGCGGCGGCCTCTTGCTGCGCCGACGCAATTGACAGCAGGTCGGCCAGCGAGTGGTCCAAATTGATTCCGGATGTCTGCTTGGGCAAGAGCAACCCCGAGCGCTGTGACGTGTTACTGTTCTGGCGCTTCATTTGCCGGATCATCGTGAGCCGCCCCGTGCGTACAGGTACGGCATCGCCCACTTGCTGCTCGCCATCCACGCCAGCAATATTCTCAGAGCCAGTAGTCGTTTGTCGGGCTTGCTGTGACGGAGCAGCCATGGCTGTCGCCATCAATGAAGGCACGCCCATCGCCAAGGGCGCTGTGGCAGCGTCGGCATGCTCGCCGCTAGTAGCACTTGGTGGCCCCGGGATGAGGAATCGGCCGCGACCGCGCAGGTAGTACGTGTTCATCTCGCCTCGACCTTTGACAAAGACCTTGCCTCGCAGCGCCGTGGTATACGAGTCCTTGAGGATCGCGTGTGTTGCCTCGGTGATCTGAATCTGACCGGGCAGATTGGTCGTCTCCATGCGCGAGGCAACATTGACCGTATCTCCAAAGAGCTTGAAGCGTGGGTTGCGAATGCCCACGACGCCCGCCATGAGCCCGCCCGAGTTGATGCCAATGCGGATGTTGAGCGCCTTAACCGTGGCCCCCCAGGGCTTGCGCGCGATCTTGTCACTGACCTCGGGCAGGCAGCGAATCATGTCGAGTGCGAGGTTGGCCACGAGCTCAGCATGCGTCGCAATCGGGTCGGGGCACCCACCAACGACCATGTAGACGGCGCCGATGGTTTCCACCTTGTGCACATGATGCACATCCACGAGCTTGTCAAACTTGTAAAAGAGGATGTTGAGCAAGTCGACAACCTGTTGTGGCTTGAGCTGGGACGAGTAATAGTCAAAATCGCAAACTTCGGCAAAGAGCACGGTGGCATGGGCATAGGCGTCGGCGATGAGTTCACGGCCGCATTGCAATTGGTTGACGATCGATTGCGGCAGCATCGAGTTGAGCAGTGCCTTGGACCGCGTTTCTTCCATCTTGAGCTGCTCCTGCTGTAGCAAGACCATGAGTTCGCTCATGTAGCTCACGCGGATAGCAAACTCGCGGGACTGGCTGGGGAGCAAGATCAGCACGTAAAACAGGCACGCGTACAGCGTCTCACTGGACACGGCTTCGCGGTTGGACACGAGTGTAGACGTGTTGGCATCGCTCACTTCATCGGCCGTGTGGAAGGCCATCATGACGATGACGTAGATCAAGAGGTAGCCAAGGCAGAAGACCGAGCACGGGAAGAAGCGGATGGGCGTGCAGCTGTAGATGTACATGATGACGAGGCATACCCACGAGACGCCATAGTCATTTGTCAGCTTGTTGTACACGAGCGGGTAGGACGCGACTGTGATGATACAGATCCACGTGAGCCAGGCATCTTCAGCGTACGAGTGCTTGCGGGCGCGGAAATAGGTGAGGAAGATGACGGGCAAGACGATGGCAAGCTTGAGCGCCACCACGAGCGTGAACTTTGGCACCCGCGTGTTCCCGACGTATGGCGTCGACGTGGTGGCCTTGACAGCCGAACTAAAGTCCAGGTTCTTCCACAGCACAACGTAGTCGTAGGCAAAAGTTGAGATCATAAACACGATGAGCGCCGCCAATCCACGCAGGTAGAGCTTGCGCTGTGAGTTGGCGTAGTAGCGCGTGAAGGACTGCTCCATCTTGGAGATCACGGCGGATGAATTGATGTTGATAAAGTAGAGCGTGATGGAGTGGATGGCCACTTCGTCCATGATCTTGAGGAAGATGTTGAACTCGCTTAGTGCCTTGGCGCGTGACGCCGACGAGTCCCGTGAGTTCGTGTCAACAGATGAGCGCTTAGGGACGATAGATTGATTGCGGCCAGCCATGGGCTCCGGTGTAACCCGCGAGTGGAGCCGTCTGCCCGTGCCATTCGCACTGGCGCCTTCTTGCGGACCGGGCCCCGCTAGTGGTCCACTGGTGTGTGTGGATTGCTTCCGTTTGTCAGCGATGGATGTCGAGATGGTCGACGATCGGCGCACGGTCAGCACGGGTTCCTTGGTGGCTCGCGTGGCCATGACCTCGTGCAATGGCGTGGTGGCTGCCGCCGGTGGCGAGAGGTTGTGCACCTTCTGGGTCATGTCTGTGATGTGGTGGCCCTCGTTCGTGGGTTCGTGGGGGGGGGGGGGGGGG
>JAADWT010000572.1:0-17855 GCA_023336285.1 Pythium grandisporangium
CCCCCCCCCCCCCCACAGTGTTGGGCGATGAAGGCCGCGGAAATCTGGCGATTCGCCACTCGTTTTTACTTCGCGTCCACATGCCGTTCACGCTGTGAACCAACCGCATGCGGACGCGAAGAAGTGCCACCTCCTTGACTTCGCTTGTTCCCATCAAACGCGTGTGAAGACGCCACATCCAACGTCAAATACTAATTTTTCGGACATCCATAAATCTATACCTTGCAATACTACATAATGCTCATCATCGAACAATTTATCTCTTTCGTTCCTCCGATAAATACTCTAACAACGGATACATCTCATCATCCAATCAGCACCAATGACTACAGTAGCCGGCTGGTTGGGGCCTGATTCTGTCAAGCCAGCGTGGCTTTGAGGTGGCGTGAAATGGCGGCGCGTGCTTGTGATTGGTCCATCCGCTGCCGCCCACCCGCTCCACAGGACCTCATGGCATGGAGAATCCAATGGGGGCCACCGGCTTGAGCGCACCACATGTTCCGTCCACGTATGGTAGCCGCGCACCACCCAGCCCATGCTTCAGGTGAAAGGACAGCGCCAGCTGGCCGCGAATCGGGGTGTCGGTGTGGACGCGTACGCTCCCCTCCCCTCCCCCCACTCGTGGCAGCGAAATGATCAAGTAATCCCCCAAAGAATACACTCAAGAATCGTATGCTACACCAGAGCCCGCCCATTCATTCACGCACATGGAATACAAGCAGTAGCGCTGATCTAGGCCGAGAAAGAGAGGAAGAGAGAGAGAGAGAGAGAGAGAGAGAGAGAGCACGCGCGCGCGTGGAGAGAGAACGCCTTGGCGACCCAGCTCACGCTCATCACTGTACGATCCTCGCCATTCACGCCAGCGCGATCCGTACTATTCACTCGTTTCCTCCTGAACCGGGGGCCCTGCGTGAATCAGTCGCCGTCAAAGGAGGCTAGACGTGGCAGCGATTGACAAAGCAGCGAACCAACAACCTGGCGCCGGCGATTCGTCAGGCATCCTCCAACAAAACATCACCAGAGCTGGACGCAAGTAAATAAAAAAAAAACAGCAGCAAGAACAGCCATCATGTACGAGTCCAGTCGTGGCACCTCCATGTACGAGTCGAGTCGCGACGGAACGGAAAGCACACGGCGTGGCCCACTGACGGAAAGCACACGGCGTGGCCCGTTGACGGAAAGCTACCGCCCACAACAGTACGGGCAGCACGAGCAGCACCATCAACAACACCAACTTAGTTCACTCGGGCCCGTGAGCTTGGATTCTCCCTTGACGACGTCGACAATGAAGTCGTCACGCTTTGTCTCGCTGAACCACGAGGCCGGGAAGCAACCGTCGGCCGTGGCCACGCCCTTTGTGTATGGCACCCCGCTCAAGAAGACCTACAAGAAATGGCCCTTCGTGGTCGTCTTTATCTGCGCGCATTTCGTGATTGCCGGCTACATCCTGCATGAACTGCCCGAGTATCGCGTCAACCTGCGCTACGATATCTACAAGTTGTTTGGCTCGACCGTGGAAAACCGCAAATGGGTGGGTGGCCATCGCGAGGTTGTGCAGTTCTTCTTCCTGTTCATGGCCATGGGGTTGCCCACCATGATTGGAGGCATGGCGCTGGCCGCCGGTGATGCGCTTCCACCCGTCCCAGCAGGCATGCACCGCACCGTGTTCCGCTTCCTCAAACGCAAGATCCTCGTGGGCCGCATCAACCTGTCGTACGCGGAAAGCGTGCTGGTCTTGCTGTTCCTGGGCTTAAACGCGATGTGGTTTGCCTCCATCTTTGGGCGCAAGTACACGAGCCTGGACGAATCGGGTGCCGCTGATGGTGACTCGACGTTCCGCTTGGTGGGGTTGACGCTGGGCTTTAATGCCATGATGTGCTTCTCCTTACTGATCTTGCCAGCGACACGGAACTCGTTCTGGATGATCTCAATGGGCATTGACTACTCGCACGCAATCAAGTACCATCGCTGGATTGGGTTTCTGACCATCTTCCTCGTGTTTGCGCATGCCGTGCCCTATTACAAGGACTGGTTCGTGGCGGGCACGTTTATTGAAAGCTCCATGCCGTGCTTCAATTGTGACTATGGTACGAGTAAGAACCGCAAGCGGTTGCAAAACTTTATGGGTCAGTTGGCATTGCTGAGCTGCCTCATCATGTGTGGCACCTCACTCAACTACGTGCGTCGTCGCTACTATGAAGTGTTTTACTACACGCACCACCTCTTCATTGTGGTCTTGATCACGGCATGCATCCACTCGGCGTTCTTTGTGATTTGGATGTTTCCGGGCATTTGTTTGTACATGATGCACCGCATCTTGTCACGGAACCAGGCCAATGTACCGTGTGAAGTCGTGGATGTCGAGGCCATCCCCGGTGAGATTACACGACTGGTGTTTCGTCGCAGCCCCGGTCGAGCTGGTCATTACCATGCCGGTCAGTTTGTGTACCTTCGTGTGCCGTTAATTTCGGCCACACAGTGGCATCCGTTCAGTATTAGCTCGTCCCCGATCGAGTACGAGGATACGTTCACGGTGCATGTCAAGGCAATTGGTAACTTTACGAAGGAGCTGTTCGCGGTCGCCATTCAGGCACGGCAGGAACGCAAGGTACCGCTCATTTACGTGGATGGCTACTATGGCAAGATGTCGGATGATTTCCAGCACTACCCCGTGCTTGTCATGGTGGCTGGTGGTATTGGCGCGACGCCGATTATTAGCATGATCGGCAAGATTCTCGACAGCATGCGCAACAATGACCCAGTGATGAGCAACACGGTCGTGTACTGGCACTGGACGTCGCGTGAGATTGGTATCTTCCACGAGTTTGAACCGTTGTTGGACGCAATCCAGCAATTTGACCCGGACCACAAGCGCTTCCACCTGCGTCTGTGCTTTACCGGTGACCAGCACCTTGGTGGCGTGGATCTTCCCAACGGAATCACGCTCAAGCCGATGGATGACACCAGTATGATTCCGACCCGTCCGTTCTATCAGGCGGCGCGTTCATCCGGGTACCAGATGCTTCTCTTCTTCGTGACGTTCTCGACCAGTTTCCTGGCACTCTTCTTTATGCGTTTCAACTACCCCTTGCTGGGGGATTTGAATCAAAACCAGTACATGTGGCCCTTCCAGCGCTTCATGGAGCTTGTGGTCATGCTTCTTGGTGCTGCCCTGGGCTGGGTGGTGGCCACCTCGGAACCCAAGCCGCGGGCCATGAGCCAATTGGACAAGACGGGCGTGCTGGATGCGAGTGAGTTGGGCTTATCCAAGCGCGACAGCCAGCGCAGCTCCAACTATTCGCACACTTTGTCGTTTGACGGTCAGGAAGTGCAGTTCAACCACCCTGTGAGTCGTACGCGTTTGAACGTCAAGGAGCTCCTGGGCCAGGTGATCAAGGAGCAGTCGCACAACTTTGCGATCAGCGTCACGGGCATTGGCACATGGGTCTCTGGTCCCATGGGTCTTATCCACGGTGTGGAGCATGAAGCGGCCAAATTCGCGGGCATCTTCGATGTGCACTACGAGATGTTTGAGATGTAAGAGCGGATAAAGGTTGTACGTCGTGGCGGAGAAGGCTGCGTGATTGTTAGGTATACAATAAATTGATGGTGAACAATCACCCAAGGCGGCTTGGGAAGCGAGAGAAGCAAGAATGAAAGGGTGAGGACGAGACTGTATGTGCGTGTGTATGGCTGGCCACATCAGGGCCATCCCAGATTAATATGCAACACCGAGCCAATGGATGGCTTAGAACTCCGTTGCTCTTGTTATTGGTGTTGGTGTTGCTGTTGTTGTGGTCTCCTTACTAAGTATGATTGGTAATACGTAGCTCAGGTGCTACCAAGAAGTAGTATGAACTTTCAAACGACTGGTACAAATGCCAGTGAGATCCACAGGATTGGTATGGTAACAAGGCCAAGGTTGCGAGAAAACTAAGCTCAACATAAGAAAGAAGAAGCAATCCAAAACAAACTCATTTGAGGCGTCCAAAAAAGCCAGCAACAAATTGTCGAAAGCCCTCTTCGTGTTCAATACCAAGCCTTGCCGTGAGCAACACTCTACACGCGGCTCGGGTAGAGCATCACGCGCACGCTGGCCGAGATGGCCTCGGCCGGGAGGTTCTTGGCGAACTTGGCGCGAACGACACCGTTGTTACCGTGGGCGCGCATCACCTTGCCCCAGATCACACGGAACTTGGAGCCGTTCTTCTCCGACTTGCCCTTGTAGATGTACGCAATCTTCTTGCCAAGGTAGAAGTCGACATCCTTCTTGTCCTGAAGACCCTGGATCTTGATCAGGGAGGTGTGCGTGTACTGGTTGGTCAAGCCACTACATCACCAACAACAACAGCAACCAACACAACAATGAGTATCTTCACAACTGCCATGCAGACTGTTTGATGGGCTACCACCCGAGACCACCAACGTCCTACTCACCGCTTGTAACCAACAAACACACCCTTCACGTAAAGACGAGTTGGCTGACCCGAAGAAGCGACCATTTTTTCTAGACTCTGTTCTCAAAAAGCACGCACAGAAGAAGACAAAGAGAGGACGCTCGTCAGTTTCTTCGATTGTCCCCCAAGTCTTCATGTGGAGATCATGATGGCAAACGACGGCTAGGGACCAGCCGACGGGCAAATGCCTGGACAATCCGTGGTATGGCAAAGGCGGCGAGACGAAGGGAATGGTTGCTACTGATTGACACTGAACACTGAGGAGCCAAAACGCAAGCAGAACGGGAGACTGGATATTCCTCCACGTGTTGCATGCGACGCACGCCGCTTCATACTCGTCGGCCACCCACGGCGGCTCTGCCCCGCTTGCGCTTGGTTAATCGTTCAGTGTCCAGTGTTCACGGTCATATCCAGTAGTTCCCCTGTTGTCCTTCCTCGCTTCTGCTGCCGCTCCACCTCCTCCACCCGCCATGCCACCGGCTTCTCCTTATCGCCGTCACCATCCTTCCTCATCGGCCCTTCCAACCGCCATCACTGCACAGGCACGTACCAGTCGATTGAATAGAACGAGCGAAGGACTGACGGGCTTGACGCTATTGCGCCGTCGTGGGGGGAGCCACCGCGGTCGGCACAAATGCCCAATCGGTTGGCTCGTAGGCCCACAGCAGAACCTCCCACATCTAATTTTTGCGTCCCTGGTGAACTTGATACATGTGGTGGTGCCCGCAGGCGCACCCGATTTTCCACCAACAAAAACGAGCATCATAGCCTGTCAAACTTGATCTTTCCCGCACCCATGGCGATGGATACAAACCGCAAGTACATCGACTGATTCAATGTGGACCCCCCTATTTCTGACCGAAATACTTGCTCTTCCGTGCGGGATAGCGTTGATTACATAGGGTTTGACAACCGCGAGTGAGTCAATAAAAAAGGGTAGTTTTGGCGCGTCTGGCTTAGGTTTCAACCGATAAGTTCGCGGCAAGAGCTTCCAAAGTGCAACAACAACCAACATCATCTCCAAAGAGCAACAACCAACACCACCACCATACCGCAGCCATTGTTGCAGTGTACAAGTAGAAGGAGAAGCGGTACGAGACCCACTGCGTGACAGCAAGCCAGCGAGACCGACAGACGCAGCACCATGCAAGGCGAGCAACACCAGGAGGAGCACGAAGATGACCATGTGTTTGTGCGTGCAGGAGAAGCCATTTCTGGATGAAATGGATGGACTGCCTCTCTTTGGTTCTCATGCTCGTGGTTCTGTGACTGCATGTCTGGTCATCTAGGAGGGTCCTCGCTTGGTGTCATGCCTGGAGCAGGCGGGTATTAATGCGACTGACACGAACAAGCTCCGCGAGGCGGGCATGCACACGGTGGATGCGGTAGGTGGAGCGACGTGGGAGAAGGGTGATTTACAAGGTGGTAAGCGTCTGCGAGGGATGGATGGAGAGCTAATATGCGCGAGTGGTGCTGTGACTGCATGGTGGCAGGTCGCAATGGCTACTAAGAGACAACTGATCGCTATCAAAGGGATTAGTGAAGTGAAAGCCGATAAAATGCTCAAGGCAGCGCGTGAGATGGTCAACGTTGGGTTTACGACGGTATGCGCTTCATTGCCCAGTGCCGCGCTGTTTACTGCATTAATTACCACCAAAATGCTAGAGGATGGATTCGTATTCATGATGTTTGATGGTGTGGTGTGATAGGCGGCCGATGTGTTCCAGAGTCGCAAGGATCTGATCTCGTTGAGCACTGGGTCCACAGCATTGGACGAACTTCTCAAAGGTACTTACTCTATTGACCGGTTGACAGGCGTTGTAGTTGTACCGTATTATTCGGTCGATGCCGCTCACACGCATGCTGTTGGATGTATTGGCAATGCAGGTGGCTTTGAGACTGGCTCCATCACTGAGATGTATGGCGAATTTCGGACGGGCAAAACCCAATTGTGCCATCAGCTCTGTGTGACTTGCCAGCTACCGGTGAATCGCGGTGGTGGAGAAGGGAAGGCGCTCTTTATTGACACAGAGGGTACTTTCCGCCCTCAACGTCTGATGGCTATTGCTGAGCGCTACGGTCTCGATGGCGACAGTGTACTGGATAATGTCGCTTTTGCACGCGCATACAACTCGGAACACCAAATGCAACTGCTTGTGCAGGCCTCCGCCATGATGGCTGAATCTCGGTATGCACTTGTGGTGGTTGACAGTGCGACGGCACTGTTTCGGACAGATTATTCGGGGCGTGGTGAGCTGGCGTCGCGTCAGCAAGAATTGGCTAAGTTCTTGCGCGCATTGACCCGAATGGCAGATGAATTCGGTGTCGCTGTCGTCATCACCAATCAGGTATGCTGCATATGTACAATTGATGGTTGACAGAATGGCAGAGCTGGATAGCTGTGCCGTTGGGTATCCGTATTAACGACATTGTCTTTGCTCAGATGACGGCAAATCCTGATTCGGGGATGTTTGCCAAGGATCCGCTACAACCAATCGGCGGAAACATCATGGCGCACGCATCACACACACGGTACGGACGACCGGTATTTTACGTGGATGCGAACAGCTCCTAATATGATGTATTGTATTTCCAATCACAGTCTTCGCCTCCGGAAGGGCCGCGGTGAAAATCGCGTAATGAAGGTGGTCGACTCTCCCATCCTCCCCGAAGCTGAGGCCATCTATTCCATTACAGAGCAGGGCATTCAGGATGAAATCAATTAAGCACGCCGTATTCTACCATGAGCTTCTTAGCGGCGTTCATTATCGGAAGCCGATACGGCACATCACTGGCTAGTTGTGAACCGCCTCGCTTTCTTTCACGCACCAAGCTGTTACTTATGAAGAGTGCAGAATCCTACGGTAGTGCATGAATACGTGAACGTGGATGGAAAACTCAGTTGGCAATTCTTGTATTCGTAGCTATCACGGTGGGTCATGCCATCATTAGATGAATTCTTCTAAAAGATTGTCTACACGACTATTCTTTGGTGTTCGTCATCTTTTTCATCCACCATGAGCGTCGTTCTTTCCGATCGCAGTGGTGTGGTTTCGTTCTTAATTTCGTCGTGGTATTCTTTGTGCGAGGGCAAGACGAACGATGATCGATGCGTCGGAGAAAGCGGCATGAGTGCCCCGAAATGACCGCTTGTGATGTGAGAACCTTTGCGGGGTCGACCAGGTGAAGCAGACACAATTCCATTTCCATCCGTTGCCTCGTAATCATCATCAGCGTGTTTTGAAAGCAGATAGATTCCCGCGATGATAACTGTTGAAGAAGTTGGCACAAAATGAAACTCAGTCAATTTGGTTCCTCCCAGGTAGGCGGAATGGGAATGGTTTCCACTTACAAAATAATGCGACCGGGAGGCATATCCATTCGAAAACCGTGAATCGCATGTACTTTTCGTAGAACACGACTCCGCCAATCACACTTGACTGTAGGTATTAGCACGCGCATCAAGACCAACGAGAGTGACACAAAGAGGATGAGCGTTGTTCAAACCAACCTGGCAAATCAAGGTCGAGCAATAATCACCCACGCACCCCAATCCAGAAGCATTGAAACATCGGAAACACACTGACTGTGTCCCCGACCATGATTGCGCGATTAAGCAAGTCAGTTTGAAGCACGAGTGTTGAGATCATGCCACCCATGAATAAATATGTCGTGAAATAAACAAACTGGTTTTCGCCTTTCGCCGTCAAAATGAACAAAATTGAGGCACACTGCGGGATCAATCAAAACAAAAGACATAACACGGGTGAGCAATTGTTCTAAAAGACCCAACACACATTATTGGCTCAGCACGGAATAAACGCAATCCGAACCTTGGCAAGCAGCACCGAAAATGATCCAAAGATCCCCGACGCAGTGGCGTAGAAGAACGGGAGCATGCGGTGCTTTTCTTCGTTTCTTCGCTTGGGCAGGCGAGAAATCGCTTGAATCTCGCCAAACATGACCCCGAGGATCAGCATCTGCACAATGAAGTTGAGATTGCACACCTTCAGTCATTCCATCCAACCACCCTGCAATAATACCCTCCAATTTGCCCTCACGCACCATGATGATAAGATAGACCAGGAATCCAGGCTGAAAAAATTGTTGCTCCAATTCGTCGAGCGACATCTTGCCATCCGGTTCATTCACCACCGTACTCAGGACGACGCCAATGATGATGAGCAGTGTTCCAATGATATCGGTCATCTTCAAGATCTATTCACGAAGTGGCGCAGCAACAAAGTCAACCCCCCCCTCCTACCGTAATACCCCAATATAAAGCAGCTTTGACAACAATCACCATACCTGACCAAGCCACAGGTGCGCGAAGAACACGTTGGCAAGCACAGTGCACCCACCGCCCACTGAAGCCACAAGCGCTTGTGGAGCAAAACTACCGTAGAATGCCGTCAGCATAGAATATGCAAACAGGTCAGCCAAAACAACACATCCTATCAGTCTTTGTGTGGCCTCGCATATTACTCTCATGGAGACCCGCGTCATGGCAACGCACCCGAGCGCTTCAAAGTCACCAATCGCACCCAGCACGATGAAAATCATGCCGATAATCCACACGGGCCGCGTGTAGTACATCCTCCGCTTATGCGTTGGTAGCTCCTCCTCCTACATGCCACCATACTCAACGTCAGCGCCCTCCATTTCCCTCATTCAAGAGCTTTCACATCCTTCGTCTGTCAACCAAGTGTATGTCTGATCTGTCGTTTCCATTGACCGTCAATAGTCGACCCTGAACGTACCCGAACATGAGACAGCTTCTGCACGTTCACGCCCAAATTAGAGAGGATTGCCGACCCAATCACGATCCCAAGCCCGATCCATTTGTACAACGCCGAGTTCTCGTCATCCGGCTCAAACATGCCGCTCATGAGCTCGGCGGACATGGTTTCGTTCCGCGACATGATCGTTCCAAGCAAAGGTAGGCAGGCAGGTAGGCGAAGAGAGTGAACCACTCACACACACACGTACAACACGCCACAGTCACTGGAGCGTCGCGTGAGGGTGTACGAACGAAGACGGAAGGACAGAGTACACGCCCAAGAAGGTGACGCGTGGAAGAGGAGGGCGGCGGGGCGGGCGAGGAATCAACACAGAGAGTGGGTGGGCAAGTAAGCGAGTGAGTGAGTGACCGAGTGAGCGGCGCCGCGGTCGGTCTTGTCCGCTTGCTTCCCTCGCTTGCCTGCCTGTGTGTCGTTCGAATGAGCGGCGACGGCACACGTCGTGGCGATCGCTTCGCTTTGATCAGAGGCTCAGCGGCTCAGAAGCTCGAGAGCCTGCCTGCCTGCTTGACTGGTGCCGTTACAGTAGGTACGTACAGTATTGGACAACCCCGGTATGTATTACCGTAAGCAACTGTTTATTAGAGTCCAGTGGGCCTGGCCGCACCATTATCCGGATGAAGCAAAACCAGAATGCACTGTTTTTGCTTTTTGCTTTTGATTTTGGTTTTGGTCCCGAATAGTACACTGTGGTAAACAACCACTGCCGCCGCATAGGCCGCAAACATGGCTACATTCTGACGGGCAATCAAAAATGTCGTCGTGTCGGACGGACTGGATTGAATACCCGAATGTCCCATGTGCTCACTCCATCTCTATGTCGTGTATGTATGCAGCTTTGTCGCGGCTGCAGCGAGTACAACACGCGCTTATACTACTCCAAGTCGCTCATAGATTGATCTTTATTACAGAATCTCGGGCGAGAGAGCTATCAAGGTTAGAAGTTCCGCTTAAAGACGACCGTCATCTTCGAGGTCTGGCTCGTCGATTTTGTCAATAGCCGACTTGATCAGATTGTTATCCTTGGGGTGAAAGTAAAGCGCTGTCGTAAAGCAACGCAGAGCATCATCATGACGACCGAGCTTCTTGGCCACTTTCCCCATCATGAAGTGAACGGATGACTCTCGCGGCGCAAAGTTCCGCACTACGTTGAGTTCGTCCATTGCCTGTAACACCAGCAACATTCCCGCCACAAACACAACGTTAGCCACAGCGCAACTTAAGTAAAGATCGTCATCGCATCGCCCACACTGCCATACGCTACCTCTGCATATCGGTGCATTGTAATGAGCACATTCGCACGCTGGAATCGGGACTGCGGGTTTAGCGGCTGCAGCTCACTGGCAATGGCTAGAGTCTGCAGCGCTTCGTCAAATTGTTGCGTCGAGTGCAACACCATACCCAGGTAGCAGTGAAGCAATGAGCTCCGCGGATTGATCTCTAGCGCGCGTCGGAAATGGTACTCGGCAAACTCAAATTTCTCCTGTCGGTAGTAGATTGTGCCAAGACCATACCACGCGTTGTAGTGCCGTGGGTCAACGCGAATCGCATGCCGATAACAGCTCACTGCCTTCTCAAAATCTTCGTTGGCGACGTACTCGTGACCTGACAGCGTGTATGCGTACGTGAAGTAGGGATCCAACTGAATGGATCTCTGGAAAAACGCAAGTGCCGTGTCGTGCTCTTTCTGCAAGCTGAAGCAGTTTCCAGCAACACACCACGCTTCTGGCGAGTGCTTGTCAAAATCAGTCACTTGCTGCGCGAGATAAGACGTTTCCACTTCCTTCTTCAGATGCCACAGTGTTGTCGAGTACAAATCGAGCCCTGCCATGCGGTGCGGCTCAGCGCGGTACATGGCACGAAATACATCGTGTGCCTGCACATCCAATGGGTTAGTTGGTGTAAAAAATGGCGAACATCCGAAGCAGAATATAAGCTGTTTTCGACATACCTGGTTATAGTCCGCAAGTTCAAAATGTGCACGGCCAATTTGATGCTGCACCCAGCCTGATGGTCGTTGCTTTAGCGGAAGCCGCTGCAGCAGTTCCAGTGCTTCGCGGCACATGTACACACTCATCTTTTGATAAATAGCTCCAAACGAGCTCAACAGTTGAAGCAATTGCTGCGAAACAGGCAAACGAACGTATATCCACAATATTGAGCACAGTTTCCCCACAATGAATGCAAAACAGGACGCAATATACGTACCCGTTTGCCGCTATCTGATCGCCGTCGACTCTTAGTAGGAGGACTACGAGGTTGTGACTTGACAGCAGATTGAAACAAACGAGCTGCGACGGGTGTACTCGTTGAATGCATCTTGTTAAAATCCTGAGTTGATGAACAGCAACGGAATTATAAACACAATTGTACGGCACATTCGCTATTCCTACTTCACCGACCATCAATTAATTACTTCATACCTGTGGGGAATCCTCCGAGATTGCCGAAGAAAACGATAGTCGTGCGTTGCGGCGCTGTGTTTCGTCGGTCTCGGTCAGTGGTCGTCGGTAAGTTCTTCGAATGCGGAGGTGTGGGGGCGCGTCAACAGCCCCCACACGTGGCTTCTTGACTACCCCTTGTGGGCTAGCAAACGTTGGTGTACTGTTCGTCGCACTACCAGGTCTGTTGTTGCCATGAGCATCACCCGAATCGCTCATCGTGTTTGGTGTGCGGTACGACAGCTGTGGTGTAGACCCTGATTGCCGCGAACGAGACGACACATTCACAAAGTCTTGTGGCGTTGACACGCTCCCAGTGGGACGAACCTGAGGCGTGCGAAACCGGTCGTCGCCATCTTGTGCATGATCTATAACGCTATCTTCCTCGTCGTACTCGTAGTTGACAACGTCTTCCGGTCCTAGAGTCAATTCATCCGCTAGCAATATGAGAAAGTCATGTAGCGATTAGAAAACCACACGAATCATTCACCGCAGACAAACTATACACACGCACACAAAATTACACTCTGAACTCACCATCACTGGGGTCATGCGAACTCGCCGTGCCGAAAAAACGAGAAGCATCAATGCTCGTGCCCAAATCACACAGTTCTTCATATGCGGACCACAAACTGGAATCTATTTCCAAGCTATTGATATGCAATCAACAGCAGCGACAGCAAGCAACAATACGAGTTGTCAGTAATTCTCATGAAATTAGTCCATTTCAAAACTGGTAGGGATGCATTCCCACCCGTCACCTCGCAATCAACGACAATGAACTGAAAACATACGCTTTCACAAAGAACTCGATCGCTTGTTGGCGTCGATTCGCGCGGCGGCAGATTCGACCCATGAGGTACAATCCCGCAGCGCCATTGGGGATATTCTCATGCCCATTGGATGCGCCAGCCAGCCCACTGGCGTAATGGCATAGCGCATTCTCCGCATCCACGAGCTTATTCTGTTGGAAGCAGCAGACGGCCAGTAGATATCGATTCTCGGGCCGCGTGGCATTCTCCAGCACAGCAATCGCTCGTGTCGTGTGGCCCGATTGATAATAGCACGTGGCTAATAAGTGAACATTTTCTTCGGACTGATGCTGCGTCATGGCCACCCCATATCCAGCCGAAAGGGCCCCATTAGCGCCGCCAGCACATCATGTCACATCCCATCCCCAATAGCAGCAGCCTGGAGAGCCCACACTGATACCGCTTCGTACCTGTGCCACTAATCGTTCTGCCAAGAAGATCGCGTTATTGTGCAGGTAATGCACCAGGTCAAGCCCAATGCGAGCACGCAGCGTGTCTTCCAGGTCGGCTTCCTTCTCCGCTAATGTCGGACTGGAAGGCATCGCGACAGAAGCCGCCGCCATCATGAGATCCGGCGCGCTCGCCACAAACCACCCACGCACTCACTACCCCCGCTGCTTGGTCCTTCAAGGAGATACCGCGCAAAGCAAATCCACCCACCCACGAGAGATCGCTGACAGCTTACTCGCCTCCAAGAGCGGCACGAAATAATGAAAATTCAATCCCCACCTGCCCGACTGCTGATCCCCATGAAACCGGCCAACCGCCCCCACCGCGCCGTCATTTTGGCCGTGCGCGCGTACAGTGTACCTTCTTTTCAAAATACAAAATCCCGCACTTCCACCTGGTTTTGATAATCCAACCATGGATACTGTACCTTCGCGTCACATGCATTGGGATGTTGGCCCCCCCTTGGGGGCTCTATTACGGTCATCCAGTGTACGCCCACTTCTTCGACATTTTTTGGTGCCAGTGGCTGAGTTCGTCCTGTGCGCCGTCCCAACCCAGCTAAGCACATCGGCGGTCGCTGCTTTGCCAGGAAACCCAAAACCGCAAAGCAAGCATTTACCGTTTGACCCAGCGCCACCGCCGCCGAGGTAAATCACTCGGATCCGACAGAGAGAGAGTTCCATCATCATGTACGCTCGTCCCGCTGGCCGCGCGACCGTGAAGCACCAGACGCAGCGCCGTGTAAACCAGCAGCAGCAGAAGCAGGGCAAGCCGCAGTATCCTGGTGGGCCCAAGAAGAACAAGGAGAACGTGGGCAATGCGCGCGTTGCCCCCATTGGGGTCTCGGGCACGCCGCTGTCGAGTCGCTTCTCGTCGCTCCAGCGCGATGCCGTGGTGGAGAAGCCCGTAGCGGCGAAGGCCATGAAGAAGCACAACACACCGGTGCTGCGTGTGCGCCTGCCGCCACCGCAGGCCAAGAAGGTCATGCCACGCCTTGGTCGAGCCACGCACCACCAGCAGCAGCAGCACGCACACGTGCAAGTGAATCAAAAGAAGGCGCTGCTGTTGCAAAAGCAGAAGCAAAAGATGCAACAGGTGGCGCAGGCGAACCGCACTAAGCGGCAGGATACGGTGAACAAGCGCCGCCCCGGACTGCAGGTTGTGAAGAAGAATGGCAAGCCAATGAAGAAGGCACCCGGTGGCAAGAATGCTGGCGGTGCTGCTGGTCAGGGCAAGGGACGGCCGGGTAAACCCGACGACAAGAACAAGCACACGAAGAAGAAGCCCGTCACGGGGGACGACCTGGATGTGGAGATGGATTCGTATTGGCATGCGGCTGGCAAGGGCCCAGACCCCCATGCCGCGCAGTTGGACCGTCAAATGGAGGAGTACTGGGCGGGCAAGCCCAAGCAAGAAGATCCCAGTTCAGAGTAAAAGGGGGAGGAGAGAGGAGGGGGCTGTGACCGTGCTACGAGGGCTGTTGAAGCCATCGCTGGGCTCCTCTCTGACAAATGGGTCGAGTCGTCGTTCACTCCAGCGGACGGGGGAGGGTCGAGTGCAATGATGAACGAGGGCGACTGGGAACAGACTTGACTATCGGATACAGCGGACGAGTGAACGAGCGAGCGAGCGGGCAAGAGAGAGAAAGAGTGAGAGGTCTCCCGCTCTCGTCGTTGTTATCTTTTTGATCAAATACAGATCGGATCAACTTTCTTCTGATCACCAAACCATGTTGCACCCGTGGATCCGCTGTTGTGGTCCACTGTTTTGTGAGATGGTTCACGCAGTGCGTTGTGTGGAGATGGAAGGGCAAGCGGTGCAAACCTTGCCGATGAGCACGGTGCGCGGCGAATGGAGGTGTTGGTGCTGCCTCTGGATGGTGTGACGCTTGACTGCGACGGCACGCTGTCGGTACGGTGTATCTCTGCGCCAAGGCTCACCGTATCCTCGGTATATGTGGAGCCCGCAAGGTTGTGGTTTCGTGTGGATCGTGGGCTTTGCCAGGGTTTTATCGACCTTTGGGGTGATGTCGTTGGCATTCCTATCATCTTGGCGGTCTGCAATCTCGATGATGCTCACCCGCCCAGGCCTGCCAGAGCGATGGCAGCTCATTTGTCCTCACGACGTACGTGCGCAACCAATGAATGCCTATGAGCTGTCATATTGCATGTGTTGCTATCAGTCCACATGCAAGCAACCCATAGAGAGCAGAGACGCGAGATACTACTACGGTTTTGTGTGGGCACTTGAACGGCTACAACACCAACGCAAACGCCGTTCTAAAATATCCGCCCAAGTAGCGATTGCTGGCATGGCTGGAGTATGTATTACCGATGGAAAAGTCGTGCGACTTTCGTCAGCCTATCCGGCATGCGGATGCTACATGGAGGCACTTCGATGCTGCATAAATGATAAAAAGAGCCTCGTGCTCACGTCACGAGATATCCTGACATGTAGTGCTAAGTAGTATTCCGGTATCCACTCAACGGCTCCGTCGTAATCACCACAGGACAGTGAGTACAGTCCAGTGTCGTGACTACCCTGGATTGTAATCGTGGACGGCGAGGTTCAGTTCTTGCGGGCTCGGCATCCTGTTTTTGCAGTAATCATGAGTTCGTCCGTCGACCTGACCCTGGGCTGTCGTAGGCGCAGGAGTTTTCTTTCGCTAACGAGTCGATTTTCGCGTCGGCTTGTGAGTCGGTGCATGAGTGGCTATGGGTGCCATGGTGATGCCAGGTTCTGTGTCATCGGAACTACCCTGACAGGTCTTAATCTCCTTCGGTACGTCATACGTGTAGCTTGCCAATCCCTTCCCCCCATGCCGTACTTTACGTGCTGCTTGACTATGGCGTTGTCGGCAAAGTAGAAGGACTGGTTCGGATGTGGCTCATCCGAACATTGTTCCGTCACGCGGTCAACCCTCCACAAACGACGGGTGTGCTGGTTTGGCTCCAGTGCTCGAGGTGGTGGGTCGTATGTCCACGCTGGTCTAAAGCACGATGTAAACAAGAGCGCAAACGCGAACGACTAAATCACGAGAGGGTGAGCTTCTAGTTCGATGGCGTGCAAATACCGGTAGCAAAGTGAGCGATTCATTGCGTGTTTCGAGTCTGGCGAACGAGTAGACGAACTCTCGTCTCTCTCGGCACCCTCGTTGGAACTGCTATTGTGGCCTTATCCACGCCATGAGGAACACAGCAATCATACAAGTATGAGCCATTCAATAGCTTGCCTATGTTGCCATTCTCCTTGATGTGCCACAGGATGCACTGTTTCAAATTCGGAACAGTGAACGATTATACATTGATCTTTCTTATACTGCAATGATCACGAGCGAGGAGGAGTATTTCGTCTCCCCTCCGCATTGGTACGCATGCACGCGGGGAGCCGGAAGCTGGAAGCAAACAATAATACTTCGTGTTATTCATACAGCGTCTTGTCGTATGACACGGGGTGCAGCTCGTTCTTCCACGTCTTCCATTCAATCGCCGTCATCATGGGAATAAGGAAATCCGACGAGTTACGAGCCAGCATTTTGTATGCCTGTCATAGGATCCATGCAGGAACAAATGGACATGTTAGCTCGCGGGCGTCTATGGAGCTATAGCATTCGAACTTGGCGTTATTACCGTGGAATTGAAGTGGAAATTGTCGTGAGTCAGCGCCTCTTGACGGCGAAACGCAAAGGTATCCAGTCGTGGACCCAAAACAACAGGCTCACCCTCACCCTTGGTACTATTGCATCGTTCATGTGAGTCGGCACGTCAGCGTTCGATCACTGGCGCCAAGCAAGAGCTCCGTCGTAGCAATTGGGGTGGCTTACCTTGCACAGTATTCCTCCAACATGGAATTGAGTGGGAGCTTCTCGGCTTCTTGCTCGAGCGGGGCGGGACTGGCAACAGTGCCCAGGCACACGCGTTTGCCCTTCTTGCGTAACGTATCACAGATGGAAATGAGATTCTTGCAGATCTGCGTTGAATTTTTTGATGGGTCAAGGCTGTACGGCACCAATCCAGCAGGAGCAAACTCGAATCGTTAATTCTCTCGGACACTCGCATTAGAATTTGCTGCTTGCGATAGACCGTAGCACTTCGTCATATCCTTACCGAAGCTCATTGGACCCGAGCAGGATGACGACAATTTCTGCATCCCCGATGGCAGAGGTTCCAAACACGTTGTCATAGCACTGCAGATGCATTCAATCCAGATGATTATGCCAAGAACAAGAGCAAGGATAAGCACAAGAACAAGACCACCACGCATCCGTGGTTATTCACACGAACCTGCGCTGGCGAGTTGACTAGCCAATGGTCCGACAAGCTATTCGCCACACCGGCATTGACGATCTCCCATTGATGGCGAACCTGCAACACGTGAAGCCAGCTCGTCAGAATTTATTGCTTTGTTCGTAATATTGCAAGCTGCTCCATCATTGTCTATTGAAGCGCCATCCTCGCTCTTCCTACCTTCTCGCTGCGGTTCACCAATGGCTTGAGGTACTCGGCCAGCCCGGCCGAGCTGCCCAGCGTGACGTAATCACCCAGGCCAGCGGCAAAGTCGTCACCAATGATCACCACCTTGTGGAAAAACTCATTCGTGGGCCGCATGGGCTGGATGCGCGCCAGCGAGAGCAGCGAACGGCACAAGTGCAGCCAGATGCGCGCGAGGAACACACGCAGCACGGACAGCGCTCGTGAGACCGCCATCTTGTGCGGGGGTGGCCGTCTCCGTCGGCTACGAATGGGCAAATGCGGCGATACCCAGGTCATACTGTGCTATCGACGCCAAGGATATCTATCACGCGCAAGCGTCGCCTTCCTCAATCTCGCGGCGCTTCGTGAATCGCCGGCGGTTACACGCGGTTGCTTGTCTTGTGTACACTATGTGTATCAACCG
>JAADWT010000573.1:0-17847 GCA_023336285.1 Pythium grandisporangium
CACATGCTTCCGCTTATGCTGGATGGCCTTCCGGCCATCTCCGCCCATACGCGTTCTTCCCTGGGCCATCAAAGCAGGACTGACGCTGGACAATTGATACATCAAATGCTCGGTCTGGGATTGTTGTGTTTACAACCAGTGGTTGGAAAATGTGGTCTCTAGCGGTGGAACCGATTTATTGGTACCACTGGCCGTAAAATACGATAGTGTCCACTAGAACAAAAGTTTTGGCCATCTGTTATTTTCAGAGCTCGGATTGGCTATAAATGCTTGTCCACTATAACAAGAAGCCACTACAACAAAAAGTAAGGCGGTACTGGCACTGCGCCCCCAAATGAATCGCTATGGGACTCCATGAGCTCCACACACCATTCATTGTTCTGCCCTCTATCCCCGTAAACGTTGTAAGCTGCATAGCGATCTCGCAGAACCTCAGCTATTCTCACAATTCAAGCTACAATGGCCGACCAAGCGAGAATGGAGAAGAGAGCCGACGCCCCGGCCGGCGGTGTGACCCGGCTTGGGAGGCCATGATTATCGAGGACGACGTCGTATCGTGTCGCAAGTGTGAGAAGATCGTCCACACCTACGGACTGACCCACGTCGAGCGAGTTCGTCATCATCTCCAGAATAAGTACAAAGCTGTACCCGCCAATCACCAACCTTTTCCCATCCGTTCTTGGCACGCCTCGTCTGAACGCGCTCCAGCGCAGCCTGGCTGACTGGGTGTACGCCACGGGCATTCCTTTCAATACGCTGGGTCACCCTTCGCTTCGTACAGCGTTGCAAGTCGTACACCCAGAGTTGGCAGCGCCATCTGACCACGCGCTTCGGAACAAGTTCCTCGACAACGCGTATGCAAGTTCCATTGAAAAAATCAAGGCTAGCCTAACAGGGCTAATGTGCACTATTACAACGGACGCGTGGACCGATATCAACGGTATATCAGTTATCAACTACATGGCTGTGCGTGGGGATGACGCATATTTCCTAGAGAGTGTTTATACTGGAGCAACAAGCCACGATGCCAAATTTCTGGGTGATGATGTCAAGTGTGTCATCTCAAAGTACGGTTTCCTGCGCGTATCGGCCCTCGTCACAGACAACACATCGACCAACAAGAGCATGTGGTCTGCACTAGAGCCTGAGTTCCCCCGGATGTTTATTCATGGATGTGCCGCTCATGGCCTCCATTTGCTGACACGTGACGTCATTACGGGCGTTAAGTGGCTGGCTGAGTTAACAGATGGGTGCCGTCGCTTGGTCCAATTCATCCGCAAGCACCATCTTCTTCACGTCGAGCTACGCAGCGCCCAGATCGAAAAGAGGCTTCCGTCACTCGTCCTTCCTGCAGACACCCGCTGGGGAACTGTGGAGTGTTGTCTGCGAACGGTGCGCCAGTCAGAGCAAGTTCTCTATGGTATGGTGATGCGCCAAGAGTTCCTCGCGGGTTCCACTAAGAAGAACAAGACCGAGCGACGTTTCATTCACGACCTCGTGCGCGATGCTTCCTTCGTTCCAAATTTGGAGAAAGGAGCAGCTCTACTTGAGGTGTTTACCAAAGTTCTAAAGAAGTGCGAGCGCAGCAGCAAGCCGCCCTCTGACGTCAACGCTATTTTCGTGAATCTTGCGAGCAACCTGTCTGCCATACGCATGTCGCCCAATGAGAAGGTGTTTATCGAGAAATGCGAGGTAGAAAGGTTCGATTTTCTATATGGGGACGTACACGGTGTAGCGTTTCTATTGGACCCGCGCTATATTGGTTTTGGTATGGACGCAGCAACAAGAGCGGGTGTGGAGGATTATATTTGTAAGTGGCACGGGCCTCTACAAGAAGCTGCAGTCATCCAGGAGATCTCTAGCTACGCCGAATACGTCGACCGCCTCCCCTCCCTCGACCCACGCACTGTGCGGCTACTAGAAGACGGAATGCGCACGTCACTAGCATTTTGGCAGGCGACATCCGAGTTCCCGCTTCTTCGTGAGATAGCTTTGACTGCATTTACGGCTGTGGTTTCAAGTGCCGCGTCGGAGCGTAATTTCTCCGCACACAAGTTCATCCACAGCTGCTTGCGCAACCGCCTCAACCAAGCCAGGGTCGAGAAGCTGGTGCACGTGTACTTTAATGGTAAGTTTGACGACGCGGAACTCCGCCAGCTTTTTGAAGACGTTGAGGCTGACGAAGTCCCAGTCTCAGAGGACGAGTTGCCCGAGGAAGAGCCCAGCTACCGCTACCGCTGAAGTTCATCCAGGTGAGAAGGGTGTACGTAGCTTCTATCAGTAAGAGAGATGTTCGGAACTGTGTGTTGTTCGTTCTTACACTTGCGCTGGCCCATGTGTTGTCCCCATCTAATATCCAAAAAATCATGGCCGCCGTGGATGGAACTTTTGGTTTTTTCCTTATTATTCAAAAGTTCCAAATTCCACTTTCTCGAACCCTGTTATGGATGTCAAGCACGAGGCCGTGGAAGGTGTCACCTGCACCTGCATCTGCACCCGCCGACCCCACGCCGCCAGCGTATGAATACGTCTGCCCACCACCTGACTGCTACACGTTTGACGCGATCATGCGTGTAACGCCAGTGAGGCGGAGTGCGTGCGATGGTGCCAAGTGGTGGGGCTCCTCGCTCGCGCCATCGCATGCGTCAAGTGTGCCACACCGATGAAGCTGTGCGAGTCCCCATGGCAATGGCGAGTACGTGGTTTAAACAAATAAACTGTTGTTTCCGCACAGTACATAATTTCAAAGAAACCCAATAAAATGCAAAGAAAACTGACTGAAAAACAAAGAAACGTGCAACTCTCCACTGAGTGTTGAGTTCGGGCAAAGAAAAATGGTACCCGTTACAGAACGACTGTCCTAGCCAATCAAATAATAGCATGAAAGGGTTCACTTATCTCCGCCAAGCATGCGCGCCCTGCTCTCCATCGAGGAAACAGCATCCAGATACTCAGTGCAACGCATGTGCCAAAAAGATACGGAGCGCCCAGGCGAAGCGCCTCGTTGAACATCTCGCGATCTGTACGAGGACAGCAGCCTCGGTACGCAATCACTGGAAGGCTGTCTCCGCCGAAGCCGCTAAAGAAAAGAGCGCAAAGGCTGATCGTGAGCGCGCACGCAAGAGAAAGAAGCGCTCGAGCGATGTGTGTGTGGGGGGGGGTCACGACTCCACGGAAATCACGTCACCTCAGTTCAACAGGACCACAGATCATCACCAGTGAAGACCAGACTCAATTCGCAATCGACCTCGGACACGTTATCCATACGCTTGGGTTAGCGTTTTCCATAGTTGAGCTCCCCTGTCTCCAAGCATTTACGAGGCGTTACCTTCCTGGCTATCGGCTACCGACGCGGCAGATGCTTGGTGACCGTATTCTGAATCAATTTTATTCGATGGAGAGGGAGGATGTTACCAAGACCCTCAAGAACCAGGATTGTTTCTGCGTGATAACGGATGGCTGGACAGACCCGAACAATCAGTATGTAATGAGCTTCATGATTACTGCTCCAGATCTTCGCCCAATGTTCTGGTTATCAATTGGGGATGAAATTCATACGGGCGATATTATTGCGAATAAACTTCTTGACGTCAGTCAGGACGTTGAGGAAAATTGTGGCACCGGGAATGTTGTCGGTGTTGTTACCGATAACGCCTCGAATATGCAGATGGCATGACGGATTTTACAATTGATCAGGCCAGCACTTGAGTGCAATGGCTGTGGAGCCCACAGTATAAATCTCATCATTGGCAAGCTATTTAGCGCGATCGACATATTTGAGAGTGTTCTAAAGAAGGCGACATCCATCGCGAAATTTGTTAGAAAACGAACGGCCGTTTTGTACCGATTTCGCCAGCAATAGAAGCTTTTATTTCCTGCCCAAACCGGTCGACGTGCACTCAGTCTCCCGATGGCGACACGCTGGTATGCAAGCGAACACTGTATTAGGAGTGTGTTACATAACAGAGCAGTACTACGCGCGACGTTTAGCGACTCGGAGTTTTGTTCACGGTTTCAGGTGCCAAAGCTGCGGTCGGTGTTTGAAGACGATTCCGAATTTTGGGTTAACGCCCAGCGCGTCATAAAGTACACTGATCCCATCTCCAAATTTCTGGGGATTTTGGAGCGCGATAACACTTGCTGCTCAACGATATACGAGCAGTTCAAAATTATGCTCAACCATCCCGATTATAGAACTGCCGAATGCAGAAATCTGATCCAAGAGCAGGTACACGAAGGGATCAAATCAAGGTGGGATGTGTTTCGTACTCCGTCAATGATGGCCTCATATTTGCTTGACCCAAGAAAAGGGATTAAAGAATTCATGGCAGGCGACAAGCGAGCTGCAGCGGACTGTGCACCGGATATCGCGAAGAAGTGGGGCGACAGTGGACATCGGTTGCAATGTTTTTGTGATGAGCTGCATATGTTTGTCAAGCCAAAATCGCGATGGACAGTAGAGGACATAATCAAGAATCAAAGCAAGCCCCACGTTACCTGGTGGAATTTGTCGGATTACACCGTGCTCGCGGATTTTGCAAAGCGTATCTCCAGCATTGCAACGTCATCTGCGTGAACGATCCTGGAGTATTCATGGCTTTATACATACCAAGAAAAGAAACCGACGTCATGCGGACAAGGTGGAGAAGCTTGTGTATATCTATACAAACAATGGAGATAAGAAAGCGGTCAAGCCCGGTTTCTATCATAATCGAGATATAATAGTCAACGATGACAACAGTACCTGTAGCAAAAGCGACTCGGACACGAATGGTGATTCCGCAGATATGCATGGAGACTTCGAATTCGAGTATACCAACGACACAGAAAGCTCAATACATCCTGCGCGTTCCAACAATGACGAGCTTCGAAACGCCCAACGCGAGATAGGTGATCCACCCCAACCGGCAGGTGTCATAGAATTTGGCAGCCCAGATCAGCGCATGTAAGCAGCTCTCCAACGCTTCTTTACCTATCACGTCTCGTTCGGTCTCGTTCGGAACCTCACTTGTTTTCGTTGGTAACTCGCCACCTGATTGATGCATAACAAGCACGGTGTTTGTTTAAGCACCAAATCACCATATCGCCACTGGGACTCGTCCAGGTTGGATCAGCAGGTATGCATTGGCTTGGCCTACCATGTTGTAGAGGAGCATGTGCAGGGCGTGGGCCGCGTCACTCAATATCTCCTGCAGCACCTGCGCCTTGTGCACTCCAAAGAAGGCCCACTCTTAGTATCTGCTGCATGTTCTTTCTCTGCGAGATGTTGTCAACCAGGCGCACAATACCATCAGCGCATGCGCGTTCTCGTGGGCGGCCGATACGAGCAGCTCCACAAGTGCAACTAACAGTTGGCTCTCGTGGGGAATCTCTCGCGCGCCACCGTCGCGTGCCATAAGCTAGCCGCCAGCGTCACCCTAGCCAGAAGCTCCACGAACTTGTCGACCTCGATCGTGCCCATGGGGTACTACGCGATCAGCCGCGGGATCTCCTTCTCGCGCATGGCCAGACCAAGCAGACGACGCGCTGGGTAAGTAGTGACTTGCGCTACCCATCAAACATTACCCACAATGAAATTGAACGTTGTGGCTGCTTATCTTAGCTTTTCGCTGCTTGTCTCGAGAATAGCCTTTATGCCGTTTGTCAAAGTGTTGAATGGTTCTAAATGTCTCCTCGGTATCGTTCTGTTCCTTTTTGACGAGATGGAATTCGACGAACGTATGTCTCACTGGCATGGGCGAAGAAACGAAGCGAATATGGAGAGTAGGAAGATTGGTATTGCGCGTGCGCATGCACGCGGGGCAACACATCGACTGTGGGGTGGTTCAAATGATTTCGCCACAGTCGTTGGGAGGGTTCTAGAGGTACCCCCCCTCCCCCCCCTCCTCTTTTAATAGTAGCATCCGTTTTCTTCGGCGATGCCTTGCCCTGGCCAACGTAGATGACATTACACTCGCGACCTCAATCGATGTGTGAGCACAACACTCACTGAAGGCTAACAAGTCGGCCATGGTGTTGAGACGACGGAGCTCGGACCACGTCGAGTCCAAATGCTTGATGATGGCCGAAGCTAGAATTCAATAGTCATAGTGGAAGTGGTGTTCTACGTAGATGGTGTAGCCGAGATCGTTCTTGGTATAGCCCTCCGAAGTCAGAATACCACCATACACGTGGTCGTACTGCAGTTTGATGATCCAAGTGTTGCTCACAAACGGAACAATCAACACACGCAGCTTGTCTAGGCACGTGGATAACAACGCTTTGTCTTGTGTAACAGTCGGATCATAGTCCATTAGGCACAGTGACGCGTACTTTTGAGCTGTCCTGCCGATGAAGTAGTAGCTGCCTCCAAGTGGGTAAAAGTCTTCGACCACCTGCTGGGTCTCCTGGAACGTCCACACAGGAGGCACCGCTCCTTTCTTGGTGGCAAACGCTTGCAGTACGCCACGAGTGGTCGAGTGGGCTGACGTACCCTCCACGTGGTCAGCACTCGCAATGTCCAGGGCCTCAGCCTGGCGATACACGGGCACAAACACACCATAACAGCGTCACCAGAAAGCCACCAGCTAACTGTTCTTTGTCTCTGTGTTCTGCAAACAATGACAATTTTTGCCGTCAATCAATTGATGTGCAGAGTCTACCTTCAGCATTGGCTCTGCCGTCCGCTTATGAGAACCAGTGTGGACCCTATGCGTGGCTCACACTACCCGAGCGAGCAATTCGAAAGGATCTCTCCCCAACAAAACACGAAAACCAGGCGCTTGAACGCCACGATACCACCGCCAACACCATCCAAGCGCTCTCTCCAACGGAAGTTACTAGGCCCGCAGCGGTGTCAGCTATGCCTCCTCTACCATCGTCTCCACCACTTCCTTCACCAGAGGATGTGACTCGAGCAAAAGAAACAACAACAATCGCGATACACCAGGGCATCGAATGACGTCCTCGTCAAGGCCTCAACATAACAGTCATGATACTGGTGGTCACAGACAGCACATGAAGGGACCGATCTTCCTCCGTGAATCAGTCCGACTCTCCTCGTGCACGAGAAGCCCACCATCTCCGCGATCGTCAGGATATTCAATCACAGGCCGACCTAATTGATCGCGATGCCGGAATTTCCACCTCATCATCGGTTCATCCACGCTCGACGCTCCTTCTCAACAACAATAACAACAACAACAGCAATAGTCGTCGCGTGCTTAATGTTGCGCATGTCACACCACCATCGTCGTCCTTGGTAGAAAACACCACTAGGTACAAGTTGTACCTACCGTACAACAGCACACCGATTGTTTCCCTGTACGGGTACTTATCGCCAAGGACTTTCTCAGTGCCGCGCCTTAGGCCGTAAACGTCACTCTCTGGCTTCAGGTTCCGCACTACCATGGGTGTCTTAGTGGCTCCTGAGCCCTTCCTCATGCTCAAACGCTCAAGAAGCTTAGCAATGTAGTTTGCCTGGTGCAACACGATCCCCGTCGAGATCTGGCGAACCTGGATTCCCAGACAGACAGAAAAACACCAAGGTCTTTCACCTTGAACTTGGCCTTCAATGCTGCCATAGCAGCTGCTACTGCCGCGTCAATGCCCATCGTGAGGATGCCATCAACATAGATCCCAATGATGGCGATCTCGGCGCCACTTCGTTTAACGAACAAACATGGGGAGCATTCATGGATTTGAAAACCGCACTTGATCAAGTACTGCGAGAAACGCAAGTATCAAATTCTGCCAGCTTGCCTTAACCCGTATAGCCACTTGTTTATTCTGACACAAGGGGGTTTCCATGACTTCTCCCCGTCGACACGTAGTCCTACGGGGACGCGCATGTAGAGTTCAATGTCAATAACTCCAAACAAATAGGCCGTCTCGATATCTGCTTGGTTGGCGCTGATGCCGTTCCTGCCAGCGAAAGCTAACAACCAACGAAACGTCGCCATGGTCATGGCTGGCGAGTACGTGTCGGAATAGTCAATGCCGAATCTTTGGGTAAAACCTTGGGCGACTAGACACGCCTTGAAGCGGCTTACATCTGGGGTCTCTTCCAGTTGAAGATCCACTTGCACCCGATTAGCTTACCGATTGGAGGCCATTCTTGCACGCTACCGAACACTTCATACTCGAGTAACGAATGTAGCTCGGCCCTAATGGCAGCCTTCCATTCCTGCCAATCCGGAGAGACGTTGCAGCCCTACGTCTGTGGTTCGGACTCCAGGGCTGCGAGTGCGAGAAAACTACTTACATGGGCATCCGATGGCGGATGGTCGAATGCCTCAGTTTCTGTGCTAGCTTGAATATCCTCTGGCCCGGAAAAACCCTGACGTCTGCACATGGGGCGGCTAGCTCTACCTCCGATCTTCTCTTTCGAGCCACCATATCTTTCGATCCTTTCAGGCGATCACGATTGTTGTTTTGCGGAATCACCGTCTTGGCAAGGACGTCATCAATCGCCACACTAGATGGGTGGTTTGTTGCCTCATCGATCTCCGATCGAGTGACACGCTCAGATGCCGCGAAGATATCGGTGCGTTCTGCGCAATGCGATTGAGGTGGAGGATTCGGCGGACTGTTTTCTCCTCCTGACAGTTGTACGGGCCCATGACATAACTCTCTCGTAGTAGGTTGATCAAATGCAAATTCGTCCCGTGCTTTATCATCCTTGTTGCTACCTAGCGAAGGAAAACTTGTTTCGTCGAACTCACACATTGTGACGTGAGCTGTTTAACAAGTCACCTGTTTCAGGACTGATGTAGCGTACAATTGATGGCAACAAAACCAATGGCGCAGGACATCAATACGGGCGGACGCCATAGCAAAGCCGCGACGGCGGCGACTTCGTTCCAGATGCTCATGTCAGCCGCCACGACATCCATGTCAACGTCGACGCCGACTGCTATGGCTATGCCTGTCGTGGTCACGACTACTGCGGATGGTGGTGACGGTGGTGACACTATAATTGGCGTGGCACACCAGGCGCCATCGTTGCTAGCCAGCATCGACATTTTGCTAGCCATGATGGCGCAGTTGACGGCGTTTGATTGCGAGATTGTGGCTAAACTGGACGAGATGGATGCACGCGTCGCCAAGATCCGCACGGTGCCAAGAAACTGATGTAGATGATTGGTGAGGTCGCAGCGGCGCGATGTCTGGGGCAAGCCCCCACCCGTGGCAAGGGCGCGACAAGAGCATCTTTGAATGGCTTGGACTGTGTGTTGTGTCAGAAATGGATCTCGCGACGATGTGATCTGTGCGGGTGCGGGGTGTGCGCTCACTGTACGACGACACGTAAACTGGTGCCATGCAGCCGGACGGTGCGTTGGCTAAGGTGCCATCGTTCTTCTGTAAGAGTTGCCTGGCAATGGCGACGATGCACGATCCGACTGAGGTGGTCCAGCAAATCCACGTTTACGGGCTGGTTTCTCTAAAGCTGAAAGATGTTCTCTATTGGTAGGGTTTCTTCTCTAAAAGTGGGGTTTTGTCCATTCTTTCCCCCTTGCGTCGTCTTATGTAAAAAAAATTTACTGCACTGTATCCATCCTGTGAAATCCAATCGCTCTGATTTCTTTGTTTGGTGGGATTCATATTCCCCACAGGTTCACTTCCAGTTCTTTTCCCCTTCCACGCGCCGCCTGGTACGCATGTAATCTTTACGAGGTATTTCGATTCAGAGGTGTTCTGGCCCCTTTTCTAACTCTTTGTGCCTGCCATCGTCGATACGTACCAATTTGCGTAGCCCCGCGCCTCACAACAAGCCTCGGACGCTCTCTACCGCTCAGCTCGTTTCGAATGGAAGACGCGAACCCACACTGACGCCAGCCCCGCCCCGCATCCTCCCCCCCTTCCTTCACAAGCAAGCCCCATGGCTGCGCTCAGCTGCCTTGCGTAGTGGCTTAGTGTTTGGGTTTTGCCTTTGCTTGGTCGTATTTCTTGGTCTTTTTTTCCCATTTGAAATCTTGCTGCGTTGTGGAAGCGTAGAAGACAGGAAGCCCATCGCCTACGACAGACAGCATCAATATGCTCTCGACGTTCAAGCTGGGGATGGCGGTGGCCGCGGCGACGGCGGTGCTGCTGGCGCCGCCAACGCTGGCGCTGGATAAGATGCTGGACGGTGTGAACTACGACCTGCGCCAGGGCCCGGACTGGGACGCCGACAAGTGCAAGAATGCCGCCACGATCGCCAGTGAGCTCAAGGCGCTGAGCGCCATCACGTCCAACGTGCGCACGTACGCGCTGGCGGACTGCGATGTCTCGCCCGTGATCACGACCGCCAAGTCGCTCGAGATGACCGTGTGGCTCGGTGTCTGGGTCTCGGCCGACGAGACCGTGTTCAAGAACGAGCTCAAGGTGGCGCAGAGCCTCTTCGACGATGGCCTCATCGACGACAACATCATCGGGTTTAATGTCGGTAGCGAGGCCGTGTACCGCGAGGATATCACGGCCGAGGAGGCCGTGTCGTACCTGAGCCAGTTCAAAAAGTTCCTCAAGAAGAACAAGCTGTCGACGCCCGTGGCCATCACGGATATCATCGACGTCATGCTGGCGCACCCCGAGATGGTCGAGGCCGGCGACGTCGTCACGATCAATCAGTTCCCGTTCTGGGAGAAGGTGCCCGCCGACAAGGCCGTGGCGCAGTTCAACAAGCGCCTTCAGCCACTGCTTGAGCTGGCGGGCGACAAGCCGGTCATCATCACCGAGACGGGCTGGCCGTCGGCGGGTATCAACGTCAACGCATCGGCTGCTACGCCGGCGAGCTCCACGGTACGTGAGGATGTTGTCACCAGGGATCTTCTTGTCGTTTTTTTTTTTTTTGCTTCTTCTGTTCTTTTCTTTCAGTTTTTGCTGACCGTCCGTGTGTTGGCTTGCTCTGCGTCCTTCCCTCCCTCCATGGTCCATGGCAGCGCTACCTGAACGACTTTTACGAGCTAGCGACCAAGGAGAACTGGAAGTACTACTACTTCCAGGCGTTCGACTCGCCGTGGAAGACCGAGATTGAGGGCGAGGAGGACACGGTGGAGGGCAGCTTTGGGCTCTTTGACGCCTCGGGCGTGCTCAAGCCGTCAATTGAGGCGCTCACGATCGGGGACAAGTCGACCGTCCCGGACGTCTCGGACGACTCGGCCGGCAGCGGCACCAGTACGGCCACGGACGGCGCCAACACCGCCACGGATGGCACCAGCACGGCCACGGACGGCACCAACACGGCCACAGACGGCACCAACACGGACAGTGATGCGCTCGCACCTGCCGGCTCGAGTGAGGACGGCTCGAACAACGCCACCTCACTCGCGCAGTCAGCGCTGGCCAGCGTGTTCGTCTTGCTGTCGGCGGTGCTGGTGTCCATGTAGATGACTCCCATTGCTCCGTCTAGTCAGTCAGTCAGCCAGCCAGCCAGCCAGCCAGAGACAGATCCGACAAACACAGGATAGATATGTAGTGCCGTCCTTTGACCCTGATATTCGTGCAGGGAGTTAGGCCCCCCATCAAAAATAAAAGAGGACCAAACCAAACCAAGCACGAAAATGAACCAAATACGCATCATTACCATGTGTCATGCCATCGCCTTTCTATTCGTGCCCGCCTGCTCCTCTCCGCTTGACACGACTACGCGCCAGCGCCATTCAGTATGCCGGCTAACGTGCGCTGCTGCGAGGAGCTACAGAGCTTGCTGGCGGCGTTAAGCAGAGCGTCCGTGCCCATGGCGCGCTTGAGCGCCCGCAGCAGCTGCGTGTTGGTCTCCTTCACCTCGCTTTTCCCCTCCGATAGCAGCTCCAGCGCCAATGGCACCACGTAACGACTCAGCGTCGACAGCATTGCCCTGCCCTCATCCCCTTCATCCATGCGCGTCACCAGCTGACACAGCTCGGCAAGAAGCACAGGCTTGGCACGCGCATTCGCGTGGCGCGTCACGGGCGCCAGGTGTTGGCACAGCGCACGAGGCTCGGCCGTCGTGCTCAGCGTGTGAAGCGCCGTGAGGGCAGCGGCGGCCTGCTTGGCGTTGGATGCCGCCAGCGCCTTGCTCAGCGCCGGCACGAGGCCCGCGAGCACTGGGTCCATGCACCCGCTCGTGGCGTCACCATGGATCAATGCGGCCAGCATCTCGGGCAGAAGCTCCAGCGTGAGCGCCGACACTTTGGCGTTGCCGTCCTCCATGCGCTTGACCAGCGCGTCCACAAGCAGGAGCAGTCGCCCACTCGCGGTCAGCGCGGCCGCACTCGTTTGCAGCAGCAAAGGTGTGGCCTGCACGCCAGCCAGGCGGTCTTTCCAGTTGCTGCTCTCCAGTTGGCGCACCAGCACCATGAACGCCTCATTGTCCACGCGGCCATTGCTGGCAGAGTTGTGGGTGGTGGCGCTGGCTGCTCCCGCAGCCCCACGTCCGCTTGGCGCCTTCCTTGTCGCTGTGGATGTGGCTGCGGCTGTCGTTGTGGATGAGGATGCAGTAGTGGATGCAGTTGCCAACGTGGACGGCTTCCGCGCAGTGGCTAGCGCCTGGTCCACGCGACTGTGGACCGTGGCCGGCAGCAAGCTCTTGACCCGGCCGGCCCCCATCCCCGCGTCGTAGCACAAGAACGAGATGCTCTGCTTGGCACAGTCCCGGACTTCATTGTGCGAATCCTCGAGGCATTTGCCCACAACGACCAGCACGACCGCCAGCTCCTTGTCACTCAGCCCACTGCCACAGCCACAGACAAGGATGCCATGCAGCCCACGTGCCACCTCGCGGCGAATACCCGTGGCCCGACTTGACAGGTGCGACGCCAGCGCCGAGGCCACGCGCGGCAAGTGGCAGTGGCGAATCACCGCACCGAGTGCCGCCGTGGCCGACTCACACACAAAGGCGTTGGCATCGGCGGCGCGCTTGAGCAGCACGGCCACGAGGCCGTCAATCTCGCCATCCAGCGCACGTCCAAAGGCGGCACAGAGCGACTCCAGCGCCAGCAGCGCGTTCTTGGCCACGCTGGAGCGCAGGTTGGGCACCTGCGTGAGGGTGGCGGAGACCACGGCATGCAACTGGTCCGCCAGGAGCGCGCGGTGGTGGTGCGCGAGTCGACGCACGGTCGTGAGCGCGTCAAAGACCGTCTCCCAGTCACTGTCCGCCACCTTGGCGACTACCCGCGCGGCCTCTTGCTTGGCCGACGCCCCCAGCGGCTGCAGATCTTCCTCATGCAGGTACCGTGCAGCCTCTGCCTGCTTGCTGGAGGGTACGCCCGAGGCAAAGGCGGAGGCCGTGGCTGTGGTTGTGGAGGCAGGTGTGGTTGATTTAAAGGGCTTCTTGGCCACTCGTCCGGCTGGTTTCACTGGATGCGGCGCCGTCGGTGACACGGAGGCTGGTGGATCGCTGTCACCTGATGGAGACGACGGTGCGGCGGCTGGCTCACGCTGGGCCCGCGCTTCCAGCCGCTTGCGGGTCGCTAGAGAGATGGGCCGTCGTGGCGCCCGTTCTCCATGCTCTGGTTGCTCAGCCGGAACTTCGAGCCCGAGCTGCTCATGATACCCCGCCGCGATTGATGGGGCCCTGTCCTCTCTCTCGTCCGCATCCTCATCTTCGTCGTGTGGAGAACGAGATTGAGGCGTACGGACACGGATGACCGCTTCCATCTCGTGTCGCGCAGGAACAGCCACAGTGCGGACTGGCTCCCGCACTTCGCCCTCTTGCCTCGAGGCCACTGGAACTGGTTGCTGCGACTTGCGCGGTCGAATCGGTCGCTCGGCTGACGCCACATACTGCTGCTTCACCACCGGTGCCGAGTCTTCGTCAGGCTGCCTCGTTCGCGATGACATCAGTGGGGATGGCATGCGCTCACGGGTACGAGGTGGAGCGCCTTCGTCCAGTTCGGATTGGACTATCAACTGATCTTGCTGCTGCTGCCAGTCCCGATGACCTTTAGTCGTCTCACTCTTGACGGGGGTTCTCAACACACGGGGCTGTGAGTTGTTTAGGAACGGGGATGAAGACGTCATTCTCGTGACGTCTTCATCACGGACAACATCATTCGCGGGCAACGTCATGCGTTGAGGGGACGAGTGCGCGCGAATCAGTGCAGGCGGAGACGCCTCCGCCGTCCCCGCACTGAGAGCCCCACCATCATTCCGGCGAGGACGATGCGACTTGAGCTCCCCCTCTTGTGGGTTCTTGAACAAGGATGGGTCTTGTGGATGTTGGATCGCTGCTGCGGGTGCAATGGTTGTCGTGCTCAAAGTCGTCGGCGATCGCTCCACCTCACGAGGCTGCAGCGCGGACCGTGCTGCCGCAACGGACCGCCTTCGCTTCTCGGCGTGCTTCCGCTTGAGCGCAACGAGCTTATCTGCCACGGTCATCGCGCTACTGGAGGGGTTGTCCTCCTCATCGGCGCCGCGGCGGAGGTTATGACTGTCGCCGTCACAATTGCCGTCATCGTCCCTCGATGAATCCGCCGTCCTGGTCATTGAAACACAGTCCGTACGTCTTGTACGGATAGCGTAGTCACCGCTACTACTCCCACCGCTGGTCGGCAAACAGTTGGTTGGTCCACGGTTCCGTCTACGATTGACTGCATCCGTTGGTGATTCGCTTCGTGGGCCCTTGCTGGAAGTGTAACGGCGCTGTATAGTGGAGTATCGACCTAAATGTTCCTCCTCCTCATCGTCATGCTCGATGCCGTGCGCGGGCTGCGTCACCCGACCAACAGGCTGCGTGCTGCTGGTTCGTGTCGCGAGACCTCCTCGTTCGATCCGCAGACGGCCAGTGTCGTGCTCCAATGATGGGACTTGTTGACGTCGAAGGCGATGGTAGAGTGCATCGATATCCACGCGTTCCAGAGTGAAGTCATCGAGGTGGTGCTCCAGTATACCGCACAGATCGTGTCGTGTGACGTGGTGGACCACGGCCGCAGTCTCCAGGGCCATGGTGCGCACTCTCGCACAACCATCGCTCAGTGACCGCCCCAGAGCCTGCACAGCCGTGTCTGTTACAACTATCCGTGGCAACGAGCGCTGGACGTAATGCTCTTGCTCACGCGCATCAACACCTCTCTGAACGGTGTCGTGGCTGGCCCAGACAGTCAAAAAGAGCACAGCCCAAACACGCAGCGCTTCGACACGAACGTGCACGCGTCGATGCTGGAGCGCATGCTGTAGGGCAGCAGTCACAATGTCCACGATATTATGAACCGAGAGCGTGAAGATGATACGCAGTAGAGCGTATACATGGCCACCAATACCGTCTGCCGGCTCATGATCCTCCTCTTGGTCGCTTTCCTGGTCCGCGTTCGCTGCCGTCTCCACCACGCAGGGTAGCAACTTGTGAATCGCGTCACGCACCAGGTCTGTATGCCATTGTGCATGCGCATCACGGTCTTGACCATCGGTATCTTCACTGCCATCAACGAGTTCATGTAGTGACAGGAAGAGGAAACGCAGGATCTGCAGCGCTCTCTTGACCAAATGCACGTCAATGTCGAGCAGCAACCGTAACGCCACGTCGATCACCTCCTGTATCGCTGTGGAAAGCCCTGTATCAGTGGTATCACATCGAGTGAGAGTTGCTGCATCCCATTGCTTGCTCAGGGCGTACAGCCTCTCGACCGCAGCCGTGCGCTGCTTCCACGCAGTGTTCGAGTTCCCCGTACTGCTTCGTAGTGCGTCAATGATCTCCATGGACACGAGTCGCAACGTCCGTGGCCGTTGGCGGCTGCGTGTTGCAGAATTACCTCCATTTACGGATTCTTCGACCTCTTCATCATCTTCATTCTCTTCTTCCTCACCGTTCTCATCTGGATCGTCGGTATCTGCATGATGCGGAGGCACAGGCAAACTCTTGCGCAGATCCAGTAGTTGCGATGCACTCATACTGGCCGCAACACCCGTGACAGCGGCTCGAGTGGCGGCGCGCATGAAAGCGTCAATTGGTTCCTGATGCTCGGCCAGAGTTGCCTTATCCTCGTGGCTTAGGAAGGGCAAGACATCGACAAAGCCGTCGCCCCAGAGTAGCTGTAGCTTGGCGATAGCCTCCTCGGCTGCTACGACCACACTCTCGTCTTCATCCTCAAGCGTTGGTACGATCGCCTGTGTCAGCGAGACAAACAGGGACTTGTCCACGCGTTGTGTCTGTCGACGAGCGCGTGCCACGTGACGCCCGTACCGTTCATCCAGTAAACGTAAGAGCGCCAACAGTGCAGCTTCTCGTATGCGACCATGGCGATGGGCAAGTCCGAGGTTTACCAGCACATCCACGGCGCCGGATAAATCGTTGGAGACTTGCACGTACCGACGGAACACGGCGTAGGTTTCTTCATGGAGCTCTGTGGGCTGGTCATTGATCGCTCTGCTAATGGTTCGGGCATCGTCGCGATCGCTATCCATGGTCTCGAAATGCTGAGGAAGACGCACGATGAGATGCGGCAACATGGACGCCGGGATCTGCTCCACGTCATCCCCCAGCACACCCATGACATCGGCGACGAGACGGAGCGCTTCCAGGGCAATCTCCGGGTCGTCATCGGCGAGGCGTCGGCGCACGCATTGCAGGAATCGGCGCGGATTTCGCACGGGGAAGTGCGCTTGCGAGACCGCCGCCAGCTTGCGCAGCTTTTGTAGTGTGGATCGGCGAACTGCTGCATCCTCATCCTCAAGCTGGTAGATGAGAGTGTCCACGCTGCCGTCCATCATGCGTCCGTTTGTAGGCCGGATTTGGTCGAGTGAGTATTGTATCTGAACGGAAACCAGCGGTGGTTTGACGTGCGGAGGGAACGTGAGTGCTCTATCCTCGGCTGGGGATAGGAGGTGCCTGCGATCCGCTCCCTCTGAGCAGGTTTATCTTGACGATTAGCCCGACTCACTGAGTGACTGAGTACCAGTTTTCCTTGCGGCCTGCAATGAACTGCACGAAAGAACCCTGGTGGTGTCTGCGTTGTCGTGGTTCCTTTGCTCTCTCCCTGAGCGTATGTGGGTGGGTGTGATTCAGTTGCAGGAAGATAGGGGCTGACAGCTACCCACTGCCTACCATTGTGCGTGACATCCTGGACCATCATGGCTTGGTAGCATGGGAAATGACATGCTTCGCTAATCATAGACAAAGGGTTCTTGTCAGACCAATATATCCATTCACGGATCGATATGCCCGCATGACCAGGGCTAACCTTTGTGACAACACTGCGCTGAATCCCAACGCTTGGCCATACGAGGCAGCACCATAGCCCACTCCACCCTGTTTACATGACCGACGCTGCGCATTTTAATGAGACGAGTAACGTTGTCCACGATGAACAACAGCGATGCAGCGGAGAGGGCTGTCGCCGCTCCCTTGCCATCCCAGTCATTCAATGCATGTGGTGCTGGCGCTAATTAACCACAACAACTCTCCCAACCCACGTCCCCTGGTTTGTTGCGTTTCCACGAGCGTTGGGGGGCCTTGTTGGCGAAGTCTCTATAGTCATGTAACACAATCATTCTCGGATGACTTCACAAAGTTACTTGTGTTAACGAACATTCAAGATTCGAATGTTAGAATGAACATAGAAATGATGTGATAAAAGTCGTTGTCTGACATGTTCGTAATGGATGATGTTCCTGAGACCAGGTGGTCATGAGAGCTTTTTGTAATTTCGTACAAGTTTTTTTTATCAACATCTGACCTAGTGACGGGGTTAGAACTAAATCACGAAGGTGCTTGTGTGAGCGGGAGAAAAATACCAAGAGACGACGCGATAAGTGACATAGTCCCGTGTTATAAGAAGCCATACTGTACGCACGCGAGTAAGAACGATGATATTGGTGCGAGTTGAGCGTTGATCTGTCAAACGACTACGTTGCAACGCCGTTATACTCGACCCTACGTGCCTCAAAGGCATTGCTCTAGCCTATGTGGCTCTA
>JAADWT010000574.1:0-17844 GCA_023336285.1 Pythium grandisporangium
CCCCCCCCCCCCCCCCCCCCCCCCCCCCACGACGCTCGCCGTGTGGACTTGTTTTGCCCACGGCGGAGAATGAAGACGGATGATAGACGAGTATGTATTGTAGAGACAACGCGAGTGCATGCCAGCTCTAGGCGAGCTGGAACATTTTTGACTTTTGAAAAAGATGGCCGGTGGCTCGATTCCGCCACTTGGTCCGCATCTAGATTTGATTATAAACCCCAACAACAACTTGGAATGGTATGATATACACGACCATGACCGTACGCTACCACCTACCTTGGTTTGTCTTCTCTTCGCGTTCCTGTCCTTTGGCTACTACAGAGCACGGGTACTAGGCCACAGGGGCAGCGCGTAGCAATGCATCCACGGTATGGACGAGCTCTCGCAGTCGCGCACGAGGAAGCGTGGTGCCCACGCCGTGCCGCAGGAGGTTGGCGATCAACGCCTTGCTGTACGTGTGTCCATAGCTCTCAATCCACGACACGAGATCGTCCACGGAACTCAAAAAGAAGGCGCGCACGTACGCGGTCACGTACTCGTACCCGCGCGTCACGCGCTGGCCACTCACGTGGTGCACGAGGTCGAGTCCGGATTGCACGGCCAACACGTCCATGAGCATGAGTGCGCGGCCCTGCGGCGAGCACGGGTGAACGGCGGCAAAACCCAGCAATAACGCATCTAGTACATGCTGCACGAGCGCAGCCCACATGGCCTCGCGCGCATCCACCGGCACCGTCCCCGTGCTATCGCTAAACACCTGCAATCCGCCCCACAGTTCACCACAGCGCCGCACGATCGCGACCACGTACTCGTTGTGACGCTCACGGAGCTCTGTGAAATCCCAGCGCACGTCCTGGATCGACGCGATCACGCGCTCCGGGCTCACGACGGCGTGGGCCAGTGTGCTGTACTGAAAGCTGCGCAGCTCCGTGGCCGTGGCGACACACCGAGCAAACACGTCGTCCAGCAAGCACGAATACCGAGGTGCCAGGCAACCGCGCACCAATGGCTCGAGCGCCTCCAGTAACCGCGCCTGGGTTACCACGGAACCGGCGGCGACGGCACGCTCCGAGAACGCGTACAGATTGCTGTCGCCGGACAGCTCCATGGCACGAGGTATTCGAGTAAGTCGCCGCAGGGTCACGGGTTTCGCCGTATCTTGCTCGCCGCCGCCAGTGTCTGGACTGTCAGCACTGCCACGAATTGAACGGCTTCCCTCCTTGTTCTTGCTTGTCTTGGATGCCGACGCCGCCACCGGAATCACACTGGTAGCAGTGACGGCTGGGATAATCGCCGTGCTAAGCAGGATTTCGCCCGAGCTAAACTCGTGCGAGACGCGGGCCACGCAGCTACGCAATGTATCCCATCGTGCCGTGTCCGCAAGGCGAGCCTGGAACAGCTGCGTGGCGCGGTCAATATCCGTAAAACTTGTAAAGACCGCGTACACGTTGAATTCGAACAGCTTCACGAGGAGGAGGAAGACGTCCCACGCGATATGCGGCAGGTGGCGCATCATCTTGAGGTACACACCACTCAACCTGTTCCGTGCAGTGTAAAATACATGAACAGGGTTGTCGTATTTGCCGCGCCAGAAAAACAAACATTCGATTGTGGTTAGTACTCGCTCACTCACACACACTACAAGATCAAAATATTCGGAAGGAAGCGCGGTTCATATAGATACGCACCGAACAAAGCCCGAAAGAGCGGAAGAGGTGAGTACAAACTCGTCTGGTTCCTCGCCATCAATCATGTCCGACACGTTCGCGATGTCGAATTCTCTGTGAATAGATCCACCCGTCACGTCGTTGTCGTCGATATCACCAACATTTTCCGCGTCTCCTCCTGGCTGTACGTCTGTGAAGAAAAGCAAACCACCGTCTCTTTGCTTGCCCGAAAACCAGCGTTCTGAGTTGCTCGCGTCTAACGGATTTCCGCACGTCAGAAATGATACAAAAACCCTCCGTTCGTGGATGGCTTGCGATGTCTGGGAGGCGCTTTCATCGCGCATGAATTTGAATCCACTTCTCTTCTCCACGAGACGGAGCATGCCCTCTGCATCGCTAACTGCACTTGAGGCCGTAAGGATACGTTGCCACGTCTCCGTGTCCGCTAACATCCGTAACAATTCCACGTTATCCTCATGAAAGGATGTAACATACTGCTCGCTTTTCAGGCGAAGAATTGAGCGCAGCCTAGAACCGATTGCATACAACAACATCTCGGTTAACAATACACAGTAAACTGGTAATGAGACGGTGATTCCCGCACTTACATGCTTGATGGAGTGCCTGTGAATTCCTCACCAATGTCGATAATCGCACTTGTAAGTTGGGCCAGAGTAATCATGTGCTCAAGCTTGAATCCTTTACAGTTCGAAACAAACACGTCCCAGCATGTGCATAATATCATTAGCATTCATGAATGCGTGGTTACCACACGCATGGCAATCATCACCCTATCGTAGAGTCTTACCGTAGGTGGTGTCAAGTCGCTCAAGCGCTTCCATCACATTTTGCTGCATATTCTCCCATACGATTTTTCGATATCGAAGAAGAGTCATACCAGTTTCACACAGAATTTGGCTGTACGGTGAGCGCTCTTCCGCACGTGTGCGATCCTGAACAGAATCCGTACTGTGGTTGTAGCTACGTGAATGCCCTTGAGTTTGACTCTCCCCACGACTTCGGTTGCGAATGCGGGGGCGCCGTGGTGATTGCGTCTTCTGAAAGCCTTGAGAAAGTGACTTGGATTCTTCCTGGGGCTTATCACCACCACTCCCCGAGATTTTTCGTTGACGATCGCCATGGTCGGCGGGATTGAATTGTTCACTCTCTTCTTCATTGCCTTGTGGACCAGCATCGTCGCCATTTTCGTCACCATCATGGTTATCATCGTGGTCGTCATCATCTAGAGCTTCATCGTCATCATCGTCATCATCGTCGTCATCAATGCCGCAGCGATGTAAATATGCTACATCATCATTCCGTGGATTAAATGGATCGCGATGCCACTGGACGAGTAGGTAATATGTGTGCATCAAATCCGTGAGTTGTTCGTACGCATGTCGCAATCGTTCCAGTAGCTGACTGGCGGGGACTGTGGCATCGGTTTTCGCCGACGTTTTTTCAGTTGGTGGTACGGATTTTTGCCGCTTTGGACTCTTTCGGCGTTGATGACCCAGTAGATCAGAGAGATGACCGCGTGACAGATCATCAATGCAACGCACCAAGATTTCGGGTACTTTGGACAGTACATCGCGGAGGTTGCCATCAGAAAACTCGAAGCCAAGCGTCTCTGCGTGTTCGGCCAGGGTGATATAAGCCTGCAACAGTTCGCGGTATTGGACAGGATTAAATGATTCGGCAACTTTGCGTAATGACTAATGCGCCGGTCATCAGCAGCACACCGACAAATCAGCACAGCAGCGGGTGAAACGAAATACGATCAGCTTGATGGCGTAAAACCCAACAGCGTTAGTGAAATAAGGGAGCTAGTCCACGCACCATATCGAATTGGTGGCGCAGCTCCGGAAGGAAATCCTGAACGCGATGCTTTAGCTTCTGCAAAATCGCCAGGTCTTCCATCTCGGGTGTCGTCAGTGCTGTTCGTAGCGTCAGACAGATGTCAACAGCAGTGGTGAACGAGTGCTGCTGCAATGCCGTCGTCATCTTGGCTTCCTCGTCAAAGACCCAGAGGATGCGAGTCCCAAGATGAATGATTTTCTCCACGCGATCTCGGTTGCGTTTCGTCTTGACGATCTCCAGTGAACTGCCACATCATCACCATATTTGTTGTTTGGATGTTAGTGTTGGTTTTGTTTGTCCCAAATCACATCCGACAACACAGACAACAGCCCCTCGTCGACGTGCTACATTCTTATCCATTCGTCTCCACCATAGACGATGGCGGTACGCACCTGCGGATGAGGTCATTCTTGCTGCTCACGAGCAGGCGGCGGCCGTTTTTGACATGGATCTGGGCGCGCACGAGGTCCAAGTCCACGTCCTGCACATGCTTCATGCCCTCAATGAAGGCACCATGATTGGCGCGCACGTCATCGGCCAGGCGCGTACCAATGGCGTCCTTGGCCACGTCCACGGCCGAAATCTCGGCATGCAAGAACGTGTCCAATTCATCTCGTGCGTGGGGCAATGCGTCCTGCATCACGACCATCGCCAGCGTTAGTGTCATCCACCAAGTGTTCCTCCACGTGCAATGCATCGAGCGACCGCGATGATCTACCAAACAGCTCATCGATCCACACGAAACGCACCAGCATGTAGCCCGTGGCATCAAACGACTCGGTGAAGAAGCGTGGGTCCAGACTCTCCACCATGTCGTCCGTGACCTGCGGCACCAGCACGGACAGCGCCGTCACGGACCGCGGCGAATGTGCCGGCGACGCGCTGCCCACCATAGACGTCACGGGGCTGCCGCTCCCTTCATTTCCGCCCTTGCCGGCATCATCTTCGTCTTCGTCGCGCGGCGACGCCGGGCCCACGGCATGCGCCAGCTTCTTGAGCCACTTTTGCTCTTTGAATGCCGACGTAGCGGCCGCTAATTCGCCACGCAGGTCGGCACTGGCGCGGCTCCAGCGCTGCGCCATGGGCGCGCCGTCCTCTACCGGCTCGCTCACCTCCATCGCGGCGTCGTAGCGGAAGCACAGACGTCGGTGAATCAAGGGTTGCGTGCTGTCTGTCTGCTCTGCTCTTCCGTCACCTGCTTGAAGATCGCTGCTAAATGGGCATTTTCGTTTCCTTCCGCGCCTCCATGAACCCACCTTTCCCCTGATTTAACCGGTTAAATAGCTACCCGATCAGAGAAATGGGTTTGTAACGCGAGTGTGACGTGGTCCACACGCTGCTTCGTGGTGCATCCCACCCAGCAGCAGCACGGGCGACTGATTGAATCGGTATTCTAAGCCCAGTATCATTCATTACGCCATTAGCAATTGGGTGGAGGTGCCAAAGGATCCATCGATCTCGCAAGCAAGCATGGACGCGACGACCGCCACCGCCTCTACGGCCCCTACAGCCGCGACCACGGCCACAGACAAGGAGCGTGCGGAGGCGCTCAAGGCCGAGGGCAATGCGGCGCTGCAGCAGTTCAAGTTTGCGGTCGCCGTGGACAAGTACACGGCCGCCATCACGCTCGTGCCCACGGCCATCTACTACGCCAACCGCGCGGCGGCCCACGTGCGCTGCGAGAGCTATGGGCTGGCCATCGACGACGCGTCGGCAGCGATCGAGCTGGACGCCACGTATATTAAAGGTAGGAAGGGCGTCATTAGTGGACGGACTGGAGGGTTGCCGATGCTGATGCAGATGCTGATGCCAATGCTGACCATGTTTGTGTCCTGGTCTTGAATGGGGATATTCGTCCACGCATGCGACAGCGTACTACCGGCGCGGCTCGGCCAATCTGGCGCTGGGGCACCACAAGAAGGCCATCAAGGACTTCCGCCTCGTGGCCAAGATGAAGCCGCAGGACAAGGACGCCCGCGCCAAGCTCAAGCTCTGCGAGAAGATCATCAAGGAGGCAGCCTTCGCGGCGGCCATCCAGTCGGAGCGCAACCGCCCCATCTCCGAGACTATTGACGTCGACGCCATCGGTGCGTCGAGACAGACGGTCAACCATACTATTGGACTGTAAATCACTCACCCCACTTTGTTTTTTTTCTCTCTCTCGGTAACTTTCTCTAATGCATGATGCGAGCAGTGGTGGATCCGAGCTACGATGGGCCACACCTGCCGTCGGAGCTGTCGGCCACGAAACCCGACTTCCTCGTGGCGCTCATGGACCGCTTCAAGCGCGGCAAACTGCTGCACCGCAAGTACGTGGTGCAGATCCTCGTGGCCATGAAGACGCTGCTGGCCAGCCTGCCCTCACTGCTGCGCGTCTCGCTGCCCAACGCGCCGACGGATGGCACGTTGGATGACGCGCACCTCACGGTCTGCGGCGATACGCATGGTCAGTTCTACGATGTGTGCAACATCTTTGCGCTCAACGGCATGCCCTCGGAGCAGAACCCATACCTCTTTAACGGTGACTTTGTCGACCGCGGTTCGTTCTCGTTCGAGGTCGTGCTGACGCTGTTCGCCATGAAGCTCGTGTACCCGGACCACGTGCATTTGCTGCGTGGCAACCATGAATCCAAGAACATGAACAAGATCTACGGCTTTGAAGGCGAAGTCAAGCACAAGTATGATGACACGGTCATGGGCCTCTTCACGGAAGTATTCAACTGGCTCCCGCTCGCGGCCGTACTGGAGGACCGTGTGCTGGTCGTGCACGGTGGACTCTTCACGGAGGAGAACGTGACGCTCGCGGATATTGAGAAGATTGACCGCAACCACGAGCCACCCGAGAGCGGGCTCATGAGCGACCTCATGTGGAGTGACCCACAGCCGTTCCCGGGGCGTGGCCCCAGTAAGCGCGGCATTGGGCTTTCGTTTGGCCCAGATGTCACCAAGGCGTTCCTGGCACATAACAATCTCGGTACGTCGTGCTACTTTGTCGTGCGGGTATGAGAGCGGGTGAGTTCTATAGGATTGACGACTTGGGTGGTGCCGTGTGTATCCTGTGACTATGTAGATCTGTTGGTTCGTTCACATGAGGTCAAGGACGAGGGCTACCTCGTGGAGCACGATGGCAAGTGTATTACAGTGTTTAGTGCGCCAAACTACTGCGATCAGATGGGTAACAAGGGTGCCTTCATTCGCTTTGGCCGCGACATGCAGCCCCAGTTTACGCAGTTTACAGCGGTGGTACGTTGCAACCAGCTCAACCATTGTTGATTTTTGTTGTCAGAGAAGGAGGAGGAAGCATCTCGTGTATTGACCGCTGTGTGTGTGTCGGTATCTGTCTCTCTATCACCAGGAACACCCACCGATTCGGCCCATGGCGTATGCTGGCAACATGGGCGGCATGTTTGGGTGAGGCAAAGGAGCCATAGACATACTAGGCGGACAAGCTCATGGGTACAATACCTGGGAGAGCGAGATGGAAGGTAGTAGCTAGCGGGATACATACGAGGTAGTGCCGTTGATATCATTTACACGCAACAAGCAGAAACTTGGGTGCCTGGTTCACCGACTGGGTGCCTCGCCTTTCACCAGTGAATCGATCAGTTCTCTCGATGTGTTTCGTCGAGTCCCTCAACCATGTTCTGCTTGACCACTATCCTGGTCATCTCATTCATGTGTTACTTACTCTCTCTCGTGCCGTGGCTACAGTGTTGGCCTTTACTGAGTGTACCCCATCAAGGGCGTCGTTGCAGACGCTCAAGTACGAGGGCGGCATTTGCTCGGCAATCCTTCGTGGCACCGTCCATACGCGAAGGCACAGCGGTTGCTGCATACGCGGGGAGCTTGGACGCTCCCTCTCGTGTCACCGGTGGTTCTGGTGGTTGCCATTGCGATAGCATCGCCACGGTGCAAAACACTTCATCACCATTGAGAAGTGCCAATGCATCAAAGAGCTCGTGCACTTTAACCGTGACAGACTTGGGCAACCGCGAGCTCAGCAAATTGGAGCATGTCCTCAAGATCTCGGGTACGAGCACACTCACACTGGCAGTCTGAGCGCACACGACCGTCAGGCAGCTCACGATGGCCTCTAGTAGGCGATACTGTTGTGTCTGTCGGCCTCCAACTTTTGAGTGTTGCGGCGTTGAGCCGACAACCACCAGCGTGTCGTCGTTGTTTTCTTCATTGTGGCGACTAGCATCCTCTTGCGGATCTGACACAGCAGGGGTACCGTCGTTCACTGAGAGCAATAACATAGATCGCGTCACCCTCGGTATCGATTTCCGCTCACCGTCAGTGGAATCGGCTCCTGCTTGTGTGATACTGCGTTCAATGTCAGTCAGCAACGCCCGTAGCGTTGGCCACACGGTCTCCACGAAGCGGTCCCCAATGAAATCCGCGGCGACATGGGCCAGCGTCGTCAGCACGTGCATGGTCACCGTCAGAATGGGACGATGGGTGACACTAAGGCGATGCAGAAGCGACGGCCAGAGCCGATGAATGAGTGGCAGGAGTACATTGGCGGGTGCGTCGTCCACATCGGGGTGTCGACTCTTCCACTGCTCGCGCAGCTCTTCCGCATGGGAGAGGTAGCGGATACCCTTGTCTACAGTGGCAAGCACGAGGCAGCACGTCGCAGGGGACGCATCGGCCATGAAGTAGGTGCATCGGTCCAGGATCTCTACCACTTGCGATTGAAACCGAAGTGCGGCATCCATGGCTCGTTGGTCCTTATCTTTCTGATCGTGGTCAGCTGACGCGTCAAGCGCGTGCTCGCCATACTCGAGGGGCATGGCCCCGCGCATGCGTTCGGCCAAATCGGCATCATCTTGATCATGATCATCATCACTGTCTTCTTCCGGCTCTGTCTCACTCACCAGGGCGTGGCCGTGTTCATCGTCTTCTAACTGCTCGACTCGCGGGACTGGCTTCTCTTCCTCTATTGGTTCGGTCCACACTTGCAGCTCCTGAAGAAACTGCGTCAGCAACGGGAACGACGGAGATGCTGACCCTGATGTCAGCAGCGAACGGTCACGTACAGCATCGTCATCGACAGCTGGCTCGCTCTGAGAGCCGGCAGGAATCGTCGTGTCTTCATCTGATGGGCTCTGGTGGCGCGCAAAGCTGCTCACAAGCAACTCCAGCGCTCGTAGAAGCACATCAACTGACTCAGCATCCTGGTACCGATCCACTGAGCGCAGCAACGCGCGTGTGATCTCATCCACGAGAGGGAGCGACGCAATCGTGGTGGGTGTGTGGCGAAGCAAGCCCTCCACTACCCACGGTGTTTGTGGGTACGCCTCCAAGTGCTCCAGTCTAGCACACAGGGCGTCCACAAAGTAGTCCATGTTGGCAGCAAACAGCGCGTGCAACCCAACTACCGGTACGGACGATCTTCCTCCTCCTCCTGCTGTTGGCGACTGGTTTTCAGCATTCTCCACGCCATGACCACAGCAAAACGCAACGATGCGGAGTGCCGTGAGCGCGGCTCGTTCCACAGCGACATGTGGCGAGCCGAGCTTTTCTACCAGCGGGTACAGCGCAAACAATAACAGTTCGTCAAAGTGGCGGCCCGTGAGCTGCGCACAAATACCGACCGTTTCCACCATGAGCGCCGTGGTCATCACATCGCTCTTGCGGCGTCCTGGTGTGGTTGCAAATGGAGTTGGTTGCTGCTCGGACTGCCATCCACGTAGCGCAAAGAGATCACTCAGAAGGCGGCCCACGAGATGCACATGTCGAGACGAATCTAATGATCCCTCTACGTCTGATTTCATGGCATCATTCTCACCGTCGCCAACATGCGCGCGCAGGCATTCATTCAGGATCACGAGTGTCTCGGCAGCGTGCGAATCCTCGTCGTCGCTGGAATGGTCCTGCTCCGAGAGTAGCTCCATAGCCGTGTCCACCGCCAATGCCGGTGTCGCCACCTGCCCCAGATGATACAGCAAGCGCATAGCTGCGCGCACCGTAGCCTCATCGTGGAAATGACGGAAGCGCTTTTGGAAATGCGGTACCACGAGCGTCTCCCCGTGCTTGCTATCGTCTCTGCGCTGATCGGGTCGTTGAATGGTCTCGTACCGGAGTAGGTCAATATCGAGCGAGTCAAACGCCAGGATACGGCACAGCGCCGTGAAAATGGACCGGATGGAGGCATCAACCGTGGCGCGGAAGCGCGTCACGCCCAGCACACGCAGGTAACCGACCAGGATCTCCATCACGCGCACGCTGGCGCTCTCGTGGTCGCTACCACAGCTCAGTACAAGCGAGGAGAGATGGGTCTGGAAGCGTGTCGCGAGCCGAGTTTCGAGCGCGAGCCATTCGTGGACCGAGAGCGAATCTTCCAGTGCGTGGAGCGCACTCTGTGCAGCGTGAGCCACGTCCTCAATCGCGTGACCACGAAGCACGAGCAGCTCTTCGTAGCAGCGCAGGAAACACGTGGGTAGCGTGCGTCGGCACGAGCACGTGATCACTTCACAGAGTGAGACGGAGGCCTTCTTCACGCGCCACGACTGCTGGCTGTGCTGGGTGGACAAGATCCACGACAACAGGAGGTCGAGGTTAATCTCCGTTGTCTCCAACCACGTGCGCGTTGGCGATGCACGTTCCGGTGATGTCGTAGCTTCCGATCGTTGGTCTTTCTGTTGACCTTGCTGCTGCTGCTGCTGCTGCTGCTGCTGGTGCAGTGCTTGGACGGCAGCCAACGAGTACTCGGCGGAGCTGACCCCTTCTTCATCTTCATCAGCGAGACAGCAGGCGATGGACGCCGACAGACACTGCAATGCCGCCGCGGCCACGTGTGAGGACTGACGCGGCGCATTCACGCACTTCCACATCCCCAGCGTGAGCCCTGGTAGGAACTGGCGCGCCACAGAGACGGCCTCGACGTGCGTCATGAGCGTCGTGAGCGTGTGCAGCGCCTGTAGCGCCGTCGCGCGGCAGCGGTCCATCTCAGCGACATGCAGCAGGCAGGACACGGTGTAGGCCAGGAAGTGTACGTGGTCCTGCGCTCCCATGGCCAAGACGTGGACGGCATTGGTGTTGGTGTTGGTGTTGGTGTTGGTGTTGGTGTTGGTGTTGGTGTTAGTGTTGGCGTCCGAGAGCAAGAGCACGAGGCTTTGGAGCACGAGAAGGCGGAGCTCCTCGGGCTGTGCCGCAAGCGTATCGTTGGTGTTGGTGTTGACCTTGTCGTTGGCGGCGGGCGGCGTGGGCAAGAAGAGCACACAGCTCTGAATGGCTTCGATGCGGCGCGCCATGGGCAGACTGCGGGCGCCGCGCTGCAGCGCTGGCCGCAGCGCCGCGAAGGCAGATTCCTGTGCACGCTGGTCGCTTTCGCGCACCACAGACGGCAACAGACGCAGCAGCGATAGTAGCAGGATGTCGTCCACGCTGCCCAGCGCATTGACGGGGCTGCGGTTGGCGGCTGCCGTGTCGTCATCTGCACACTGCGACGCGCGGAAATGCGCCGCCACGGCGTCCAACACCTGATGCAGCGAGTCCCTGGCGTCTTGCGCCAGCACGGGCGCGGAGGACGCGTGCAGGTGGCGTGACAGCCGCGCGCATAGCTCCACCGCGTGCTCCATCTCGGCGCTGCTCGTCATCATTGCCGCCGGTGGGTGGAGAGGCAACTTGCGTGACTGGCAGGTTTGATTTGTTGCCCCTGTTTGTTGCGATCCTCATATAATTGGTCGTAAATGCTCCATTGCAAGCTACGCATTGGCCGTTATTCAACACAGGAAATTTGAGCCCGATACATAGATCCCGTGCCACCTACACCAACATCAACGACGCCAACACTACGGAACACCGCCAACGCCTACGCCAACGCCAACCCCCACGCCCACGCCAACAACCAACAACCGACACCACCTCGATCGACAGACTAGAGAGGTACAGGTGGTCATCATGGCGGTAGGCGGCGGGCCACGCGAGCGCCATGCGGCATTACGCGCACGATTGAGCGAGCTGCAAAGCCAGAAGCGCGCGTGGCACGCAGACACGACGCAGTTCCTGCAGGACCCCATGGCCGCCGAGAAGACGGCCGCCAGCGCGGCGTTGCGGGCGCTGTGCGCGCAGACCACCGCCGTGACCTCTCTGTGCGAGGCCACGGGCGCCGTGGTGGAGCGCATCGCCAACGCCAACGACGTGGCCGAGACCATGACGCGCGAGGTGCGGCGCATCGACATCTTGCAGTCGCGGCTCACCACGACGCTGGCGCAGGCGGCGCAGCAACTGGCGTTGCGCAACGCCATGAGCGGTCTGCGTCGCACCATGCAGGCGCAGCGCTACCCAGAGGCGGCCTCGCACCTGCAGCAGCTGCAGGCGATCGCCGCGGCCATGCCGCTGGACGTGGCCGACCGTCTGCGCGTCGACACGATGGAGAGCGACCTTAAGGGCGTCATCGAGGCGGCGTTCGCGAGCGGGTTACGTGAGCAGGACCACGAGCGGGTGCGTACGTACGCGCCTTTGTTTCAGGTGCTGGGGGAGGGCTACGAGGCCCGTGGGCTGGCGCTGCTGCGCACGTTTGTGGAGGACACGCTGCAGTCGCAATTGGCGGCGCTGACCCCTCCGCCACGCGGCGCCGTGCTCAGCAGCCGCGAGCTCATGGACCAGCTGACGACCGTGTTCAACAGTGTGGCGGCGCTGGCGCAGGAGTACGACGCGCTGGCCAGTCAGTGCTTTGCGCGAGTGCAGGGCGTCAATGCGCTACTGCAGGCGCTGTACGCATTGGGGGAGCAATCGTCCGTGGCGATCCTCACGGCGTACATGCAGCAGCGGCAGTTCCGGCAGCGCATGAGCGCCACGAATGTTCGTCAGGATGCGGAGGCTGCGCATCACAGCAGTGGTGGCAGTGGGCCATCGTCTGCGCCATCGCCAGCAGTGTCGGCTGCGCCACCGCGCTCGCCCACCAAGGCGAGTGAGGAGGAAGTGGCCACGCTCAACAGCCAGCTCAACGAGATGGCGCTGATGATCCAACACACGCAGACGTACGAGCGGTTCCTCCGATCTCGCGTCGTCACGGCTGCCACCACCCCAACCCATGTCCATGACGGTGACGGCGATGGTGCGGCAGATGGTGATGCGGCGATCAAGAACGAGGAGAGCGAGGAGCGCGTGCTGCCCGCCAGCAGTGAGAGCGAACTGGGCAAGACCGTACAGGAACTGGCCGGGTACTATTGCTTTTTCGAGAACGATCTGCTCAACAAGGCCGCGCGCAAGGCATTCCAGTGGGAGGAGCTGCGCATGTCCAGCTCCTCTTCTTCAGCGTCCTCCTCTGCCTCCGCTGCCGTCGCTAATGGCGAGTGCTTCCCCATCTCATCGGCGATTGACGAAATCTTTTACGTGGCGCGCAACTCGGGGCTGCGAGCGCTGGCCACGGGCCACGCTGACTGCGGCGCTGGTGTGCTCAACATGATCAACACACTATTGCGTGACGCGCTGGGCGACACGATGCGCAGTCGTATCCGCAACATGGCGGCGCATGTCAAATTGGCCAATGACAGCGGGCTCATGGCCGCGGCCTCGAGCCAATTGCGTGACCAGATGCAGCAGCAGTTCGCCAAGCTCAGCAAGACCATGGTGCCCATTCAATTGGGTACGGGCGTGGCCGCCGCCGTGGGCGTGGGCGCCGGAGGAAGCGGCGCCAGTCCGGGCAGTAATGGAGGAGGTCATGGTGGTGGTGCAGGTAGCAATGGCGTGAATGCGAGTGGCAGCGGCAGTGGCGGCGGCGCGCCATCATCGTCAACACAGGAGATACACAAGGAATTGGGCCCCGATGTCGTGATGAACAGCCTCGAGGCCACGGCCGAGTACGTGGTTCAGCTCAAGCGCGAGTTTGAACAGGAGCTGCGCCAGGACTTTCCAGAGATTCCATCGCACCTGCAGACCTGTCTGAACGGGCTTGAGGATGCGTGCGCTGAGCTGACGCAGCTGCTACTGGCGTCGCGCAAGCAGCTGTGTCGTGTGCTGGAACCAAAGATCGCGAGCTTCCTCGGCGCATTACTGGCGCCCACCGCCAGGAAGAGCGTGCAGTACGAGCTCACGGACCAGGCGTTTACATTCAACGAAGCCAACGATCCGTTCGCGTACCAGTTTGTAGCCTCAATGCGTGCGCTGGTGGCCACGTTCCGCCCCACGCTCTCTCCATCTAACACCAAGTGCGTGGTGGAGGCATTGGCCGAATGCACCGCGGCACTAATCGAGCGCTGGTTCTTTGCCCGCGATGTGCGCTTCAACCAGCTGGGCGCACTGCAATTTGACAAGGATGTGCGTGTGCTGAGCGCGTTCTTCAATGAGCCGCCCAGTGATGGCCGCACTGCGTTGGCCACGCTCACGCAACTGGCCATGGTGCTCAACGTGGACACCCCCGCCGATGTTCAGGACTTTGTGGGCCGCAAGAGCCGAGGCGGTGTCGCCTGGCAGCTCTCGGTCGCACAGGTCAAGGAGGCGCTTGCCCGCCGAGTCGAGTTTGCTGATGCCGACATCAACCGCCTGCGCCTGTAGTCTAGACGCAAGCCGTTCCATCCATGTCTTTCGTTTGCCCATATTGTTCATGACTGACTTCACATGGCTACATTTACTGATGGCACTCTATTGGGGGAGCTCTTGGGAGCAGTCCCCGTGTCGCAGTGTTTTCGTATGCAGGTGGCAGTTTCCATGCCACCAACTGCAATGGTGTGTGTGTGGCACGAGTGTGACTGCGTGCACTCTGTCTTTCTGTTTTTTTGTGTGTGCGGTGGTCGGGATTTCTTCTGTTTTTCGTTGCCGCAAAAGCCGTGCCCTCCGGCTCTACGTCACACCACATGTTTGATATCCTCCTATAATCAATAAGTAGAACCTTTCCACACTAATTCAGTGTAGGTACTACGTAGTAGTAAGTGTGTTGTACATATTGAATTACCTTCCATATCAAAACACTTATCTTCACCCCACTTGACGAGACCGGGGGAGCTGACTGAGTATTTGTCACAGATCGCGGGCGTTTCCAGCGTGCGTCAGTTACAAAACGCCACGCCACGCTCGCAATCGCAATCCTGTGGACGAGCACCGTGCTGGACGAGGGTGTGCTTACCACACGCCGCCACCAGCTACATCCGCATCCACATCCACATCCACATCCACATCCACCAGCAGCAGCACTGCCTCGCTGCTCTTGCCGCCGTTGTGCTCACTCGATCCACCACCACGGCCATGACCTTCTCGCGGTTCGGTAGCGCCGCCCTAGTGCTCGCGCTTGCGCTTATGCAGTGCTGCGCGAGTGATGGGTCGGATACAGCCTCTCCATCGAGGTAAGACCGCTTGCTTGCTGGATGGGAAGGCCATGCAGGCCTGCCGCTGAGCTGATTCACCGACTCACGGGTTCGTTCCAACGATATGCCTCTCCATCTCTCTCTCTCTCTCTCTCCATGTGTCCATCCGCGTAGCCAACTGCGTCGCCTGGTGACGCTGTCCAGGCATGGCAGCCGCGCGCCCAACCCCGTGGTGGCGCAGCTGTGCCCACACAATGCCGCCAACCTCGACGCCTACCACGTGCCCCTGGAAGAGCTCACGGAGGTGGGCATGCGCCAGCTGGTGGCCGTGGGCGAGCACGTGCGCGCCGTCTACGGTGACGAGCTGGAGTTCCTGTCTCCGTCACTGAATGGGGGCAGCAAGCACACACATTTTGAGGCCTATTTCCGCTCGGATGCCGCCACGCGCTGCTCGCAGAGCGCGACGGCGCTCGGGTATGGGCTCTACCCGGACGGCACTGGCCCCGCGGGTTTCCCTCGCCAGCCTGTGCCCGTGACCATGCAGTTGCTGGAGAACGAGCACGCGTTTGCCGCGCCCAAGGGCCCGTGCAAGGCGACGCTCAAGGCCGATCTGGCCACGTACGCGGCCACACGAGCGCCCGAGCTCATGGAGACGTACCGAGCCACGCTGACCCGCGTGAGTGAGCTCTGCGGCGCCAATCTGACCAACGCCGAGGCCATTGAAGGCGGCGAAGATTCCGTGCTCGCGATCAAGGACGTGGCCGACATGTTTGCGTTTGATCGCGACGAAGGATTGCCGCCGTTGAAGGGGCTCACGGAGGAGCTGAGCGAGGACATCGAGCAGCTCGCGTTCACTAACCTCATGGAGCGCTACTACTCGACCGAGCGCATGATCACGTACTGGAACGGCGGGTTCCCTAAGCTCCTGCTGGCGCAGCTCAACGAGGCCGCCGACCACGCGTTCCCATTGGCCAGTAAGCCGCGCTACTATTCGTTCCATGGACACCGTGAGCTGCTGCACAGCCTCGCCATGACGCTCGGCTGGGAATTTGCCTTTCCGGGGCTGCCCCGTGCGCTCAACATGTCGGCCTTGCACCCGGGTACGACCATGTTCTTTGAGCTGCATGCCGTGGCTCGTAGCGCCGACCAGATCAGCAGTGACGGCGACGTGGAAGAGGAGTACTTTGTGCATACGTACATGTGGTCGCCGCAGACCGAGCGCGAGCGTGTACGCCTGAGCAAGTGCTCATCCGAGGCCTGTCCGCTGGCCGAGTTTAACCACATCTTCGCCAAGCACGTGGCCCACACGGGCACATGGCAGCACATTTGCCACTACCGTCGCGATGGCGACGACAGCAACGTGGGGCCCATTGCCGAGCTATCGGACGATGGCGACTGGCTGGCCACTCCGCGCGGGATCGTGGTCGTGCTGGCCGCGCTGCTCATGCTAGGCATCGGCTTTGGCGTGGCGCAGGCTGTCATGCGCATGCGCAACTTCCACCGCGACGGCTACACGCAGTTGTAGATCAATAGAAGGGGGGAGAGGGGATGGAGGATGGAGAGGTGTGGCCGTCGTATCCTCATTCTCAGTCGTAGGCCTCTCCATTGAATACATACGTACACGACAGAGAATAGAGGATAGACAGTAACATCAGCAGCAGTGACTCAAACGTTGGAAGGCGCCACGCCTCAGATACAAGCAGGCCCTGAATCAAATCAGTTGCTTCTACATGAAGGCAATCCATCAGGAGACAGTCTTTGATAAACTCCCGATCAGAGGAGCAATGCCTTCAGCTGGTCCACAAGCGCGTTGACCTGGCCCAGCTTCTTGGCCTTGCCCTGCATGACGCCGTTTTTGCCGCCACCACCCTTGCCATCAATGGTCGAAATCACGGAGGTTCCATGCTGCTTGATCACATCGGCTGGACCGGCCAGCACGAAGCTTCCTTCTCCACGTGCATCTCCCGCTGAAAGAACAAACAGCGTGGACTGAGTGGCATCTCCCAGGTTCGCCACCACCTGCTGCAGAAACGATAGATCCGCATCCTTGCGGTGGAACGCCAATACAGATTGCGTGCCATCAGTAGCAGTCGTGGCAGCCTTCGCCCGCAGTTCATGTGCCACTGCCACAGCCGCCTCCTTCTGCAATGCCTTGATCTCCTTGGCGGCCGTGCGCTGGAACTGCAGGAGTTTGTCCACGCGAGACGCGTGCTCATTCGGTCCGCAGCTGAGTAACTGGGTGAGCTCCTGCTCCCGCGCAAACATGCGTGCAAACTCACGGTTCACGCGCCCACCGGCGACAAACCACACGCGGGTCGCTCCACGAGCCCACTCCGTATTGAGAATGCGCAAAGACTGGCAGCGACCATCCCATACATACAGCAGAATTCGTGAACAAAATACACATTCAATTAGAAAAATCAACCGAAAAGGTTAGATTTGCAACGGTGACAATTCGCAGACATTCATCTGCATTTCCATTTCCATTCCCGTGGCCATGTACGAACCTGCAGCTGAGCAAGGCTCTGCACATGAGTGCCGCAGCACGGGTTGGTGTCCACGCCGTCAATCACCACGACGCGGAGCACCTCGGGGCGCTGCGCCTCGTCAAATTTGCCGGCGATCGCTTCCCACTCGGGCTGGCCCTGGCCCACAAACTTGGGCGTCATGGCCAGACCCTGCACGATGGCGGCGTTCACCTCGGCCTCAATCTGCCTCAGTGTTTCCTCTGGAATGGGCTTGCCCTTGATCTTATCCTTCTTGTTCTTCTTCTTGCCCTTGTCGTTGCCCTCCTCGCTGGCTTCCCCTGCTGCTGCGTCAATGCCATCAGTCGCGAACGGCACCAGCTCCACGTTACAGCGCTCATCACCCAGCGACCACGTCGTGGTGTCGTACCCGTACTTCTCGCAGATGGCGCTCAGTAGGTGCTGCGCCGAGTGCTGCTGCATGTGGTCAAAGCGACGCGCCCAATCCACGTGCACCTCCACGCTTTCGCCCACTTGGAAGGGCGCCGAGCCATCGGCCAACGGCGCCACATGGTGCACACAGCGACCCTTGTCCACACC
>JAADWT010000575.1:0-17842 GCA_023336285.1 Pythium grandisporangium
ACGTGGGCGTGGGCGTGGGCGTGGTCGTGGTCGTGGACGTGGGCGTGGTCGTGGGGCCTCCAGATCGCAGGACTCGGAGAAAGACAGCGAACGTGAGACCACGGAGCAGGCATACTCGTCACCAGCCCGATCTGATCGCCGTATGTTCTGTCATGTATTGTCTTTGCAAGAGGGATCCGCTGCCAGCATCCAAATGCTATTGCTGTTGTTGTTGTTGTTGCTACTGTGCTGCTATGGTGAAGGAATGGACTTGTTCTGAAGCTGTGTGATGGTGCTTTTGATCAGGGAAACGCTTGCGCCGCAAACATACGCCACAAGAGAGCTAGCTCGTTCTGTTCTATCTACTCGATCTCCGCTGCTAATCGACCATCACTGCGAACTGCGAGCTGCTTTGGTTATGGCCTTTGTCCACGGCCTTTGGGTTTACTCGTACTTGGGCTTGGCAGGTGGCGAGGAGGAGGAGGAGGAGGAGGAGGAGGAGATATTCTCGCCATCTTCCGGAACAAGCGGCGTGAAGGTGTTGATGAACGTGTACCGGGAGAAGACCACAAAGAGGCGGCGGTACCAGACGAACTGGCTGGCGTGAAGCGCCATGGCGCGGTAGTTCCACCACGGACGAAGGAGCAGCACTGCTTCCGGCTGCTGTTGCTGGACCGGAGACAGACGCACGGGCAGGATTGCCAACAGCGGCGTCACCAGCAGCGCATCCACCACCCCTGTGTACTTGCGCAGCAGCGAGACGCTCTCCAGTGCCCAGCCCCGCGCGGGGTCTTGGCGAGCAAGAGGCGGTGACGCGCCATCATTGTCAGCAGCAGCAGTATCAGTATCAGTATCAGCATCAGCATCAGCATCAGCATCAGTCTTGTTCGTTGTCGCTGTCGCTGGGGCTTGGCACCGCATGTGCTGCTGGCGAAGCGCCAGCGCCACGCCCGCGGACACGGCGCCATGGTTGGGATGCCCCGAGACGCCATAGTCGTCGAACGTGAAGACCTGCCCGGAACAAAGAATCGTAGTTAGTAGCCGCCGTAGCCGTAGCCGTAGCAGTAGTCGTAGCCAAGCGCATCCACAATTTATACACGTACAGCGCGGATGTTGTGCTGATCCATGTACCGCAGCACGTGGTGCGCCACGCGGTCGGGCGCCCAGTGCGTGGCCATGCCGTCCTGCAGCGCGGCATCCTCGACCACGTGGATGCGGTCGGCGGCCAGCCCCAGGAACTGCCCGCTGGCCAGCAGCTCCTGCGCGCGGATGTCGCCCAGTCCATCGGCATTGCCCCGCGACAGGCAGAGCAGATGCACCACCCATGCAGCACCTTGGCTGCTGCTGTCGGTGTCACTCCTTGTGGCGGTGGCCGTGGGCGCGGTGAGGGAATGCAGCAGCGGCAGGAAGAACATGCTCTCGTCGTCCGGATGCGCCGTCACCAGCAGCGCGTGGCGCGGCGAAGCCTCGTGTGACGCGGGCGATGAGGGCGCATGCGCTTCACTGCCACTCACACCATGAGATGAGGTGAAGAAAGCGAGGAGGAGCGCGACAAACAGCAATGCATTGGCGCCGAGCAGCAGGTCGCGCAGCATTTCCATCACGTCCTCCATCCTGTTGCCAATAATGCTGAGGTCAGAGCCCTCCCGTCAGATGGAGTTGCGGTATTACTATGCGTAGTACTATAGTACTACTGCGGAAGCTCAGGGCTGTTTGGACGACGCCTAGGTAAGTCACCTCGACGGACGGACGTGACGCTGTCCATGCATGACGACCTTGCACTGCATTACGAGACACTGTAGATGTGTAGTAGACTACCAGTACCACCGCTATGGCCGTCACAGAGCCCACCGCATGGTGAATACTGTAGTGATTGATGAACGACAGGGACGACCACCCAGTTCACTTTGTTGGATACTACCTCTGCCCGCAATCGAGTTTGGCACCCGACATTCCATCCTTCAGGGAGCGTACAAGAGCTCCTGGTACCGAGACAGGAACACGGATGCAATGTTGGCGACCTGCACGTTCGGGTGGCTCGTAAGCGTGACCATTTGTGCTCTCATGTCGGAATCCGTGACGGCCGCGAAAGCACCTGAATCCAGTAGGAAGAAGCAGATCGTGAGCGCCGACAGTGCCGTGTTCAGTTCAATCTTGATCGACTCAGCGCCTCCAGGGTCTCGGCCGTTCTCACTGGACGTAGCATCAGTGCCCAGTGAGGATGCAGATTCAGAGGACGCAGCATCTGTGCGAATGAAGCTTGTCGAGGCAATGCGTCTCACGTACGGAAGCACTAGGGCAACACCTCCAATGGTAATAAACCTCATCTGCAGCGCCGGATCGGAGACGCAATTGCAGATCCCGCCCATGGCGAGCGACACGGTGAGCTTTGCAGATCGCTTCTCGTTCTCGGTGAGTGCCTTTGGATGCGCGCTATTTCCTGGAGATCGGCGATTGACGGTATTGCTGTTGTCATTGTTGTTGCCAGCCTCGGCGTTTTCCGCTTGTCCACGATAAACCCCATGCGAGGCATTGGTATTAACACCGCTGCCGTCGATACCCACCTCATTCGTACGATCGCCCGCCAGAATGGTCACGAACAGTTCCATGATGCACAGCTCACGCAGCGCTGGGTAATTGATCGGATCGTAGGCGAAATTCGCGAGGTTGGCGATAATCTCCTCACGCCGTAGCCACTGCGGGGATCGCTGGTACTCCAGCACCAGCTCCTGCAGGTACTCGCGCCGGGGCGTACCGTACTGGCCCTGCCGTGCCGCGAGGCGTTCATGCGAGGACAGCATGTCTTCTCGGTTATTAGGTGTGTCTGAATGGCTGCTGATATTGATTGACACACGTCGGTTCCGCATAAGTCAGCTCATTCTCATCCTCCCGCATTTACTTAGACGAACATGGCTACGTTTTGATCTTCCAGTGCCTTCGCCGACGAAGAATATAACCAGAGACGCTTGGACGACGTACGAGCTCACGAGTGATGGCAACGAGAACAAGTCTGAGCCAGTGACGAGTCATGTTGTCTCTGTGTTTATTTGTTTCTTTGTTTATGAAATGGTGATGCTACGTAGTGTTTTTGCGGAAACCGCTCTGTGAACTATTACCCTTTGATTCTTCGGTCGCGGCAGCGTTAGGCAGATGACTACTTTTGCATATCGAGAAGCTTGTGGTACGGCTTGATGGGGTTCTTGATAGTGCGACACATGGGATTAGTGCACCCGGGGCAATTGAGCGGGTATTGCGGCGAGTGAAGCGAACCCGTGTCGAGGTGGTCCTTGACAATGTCGGCCATGGCCTGGAACAGCAGCGGCTCGTCGTTCAACGACGGGCAGCGCTTAAACTCCTACAAACAGCGATGGCCAAACAGGAACACGCAGGGGAGCAGTGTGAGCAATGGATGGAAAGGATTCCTATTGAACAACCCGCGAGGACAAATGGTAGTTGGCCGTACCGTGATGCCCGCTTCGTGCGCCTCCTCAGCGTATTCAATGTCGATTTCGAAGAGCGTCTCCACGTGGTCTGACGTGAATGCGATCGGCACCGCCAGTACGTGTCTACAGTGAGGAGTGGACAGAGCACAGGGATCGAAGAGTTAGCGTCATAATTGATCAAGATATCCAGCCCAGTTGTAGGTACGAATGAATACAGACGCACTTCTTCCCCTGCTCGCCGAATCCCTTGATCACACTGCTCGTGCTTGGCCCCATCCAGGGCAAGTACCCGACTATCGGCATCAATCAAAGCACACCAGATTAGCCCCAACGTTTGCCTTTGATGTGTCCTTCCTTCCCCATTCTCAATCGTCATTCTAGAGGCAGCGAGACTAAAACTGATCCAACATTGGAACATACCCTTGGACTGCCAGCTGACGATGTACGGGTTTCGCAGCCCAAGCTCCTCGACCACGCGCTGTGCCGTGGCCGAGATCTCGGACGTGTAGGCATCGCCCTTGTTGACCACGTTCATGGGCACGGAGTGCGCCGAGAACATGATTGTCACCTTGTCGCGGTCCTCCGGCGCAAACTGCTCCAGTCCCTGGCGCACGCGGTTGGCCACGGCCTTGATGTACCCTGGGTGCGTGTTCCAACTGTATATTCAATCAAGATCAAGGTTCAGAGAGTTAGATTAGAGGAGGTAAACGGCCCCAGCCTTGCAGATAACCGGTAGAGACGACGCACCGATCAATGAGTGACCACTGGAAGTCATCCGTAAGCTGAAGCCGATCCAGCTCGCGCCACAGGTGGTTCATGCTCGAACCAGTGGTTGTGCACGACCATTGCGGGTACTGTGGCACAGGAAGTAGCAGGGGGGGGGGTTATAACGCCATACATTTCCTGGTACCAGGCCTCACGGAGGAGTTACAGCGGCTACTGCTGGTCGTACGCACCTGTGAGAAGGCGATGGCGCGCTCCACGCCGTCGTCCTTCATCTGCTGCAGCGCCTGCTCCGTGAGCGGGTTGGCGTACCGGAAGAAGACGTAGTGCTTGTGCGGCGCCGACTGGACAAGCATAGCAAGATAAACGACAATCACCACCATCACCACCATCACCACCACCACAACAAACCCCAACGAGTCAGTCGCAATGGTTGTCTCCCTTGCCTGCACCGTGGGCAACGACGCACCTCGGGGCGCATCTTGTCCAGGAGCTGGCACATCTGCTCGCCCTGCAGGTTGGTCCACTTGAGGATCGGTGAGCCGCCGCCAATCTGGCTGTACTGCTCCCGGATGGAGGGCGTGCGGCGCTTGGCCACCCAGGGCCCCACAAGGTCCTGCATCTTCCCCATGGGGATGATCTCCGGGTCCGTGAAGAGATTGGTGAGGAAGCCCTGCACCTCGTCCAGCGTCGAGGGTCCGCCCATGTTCATCATGGCGATGGCGGTTGGCGCGCGCTTGCCCGCTGTCTTGGCGGAGGAGCGGAGGACGGAGGCGGCCATGGTGATGGCGTGGCTGCGAGGACGATGAGGAGACGGATGGGGGAGGAGAGGGGAGGGGAGTGAACAAATGAGTGAGTCGGGGGTCTGGCGTCTGGGTCAGGGTGCCGGACGCCGGATGCCGGTGGTCACACGTGGATCGATTGCGCCTCTCCTGCCCGAAATCTGAAAAGCTAACGTAGCTCACTTGCACCCGTATCCGGATGCCGGACTTGCAGCCGGATATTCCTACAGTCCAGCTGGGCAACACGACAGCAGCGCCCAGCTGTCCTGTCGCGGACGGAAAAGCTGTGCGTGTACACACGAATCCTGGGGTCGTGCGAATTCAGCAGTGTTCGCCTAGGATTTGAGACCCCAAGTTGGAGCGGTGGATGCTATCTTGTCCACAAAAATGCGCGAATAGGGCTGGGGACGGCGCGGGAATCAACGCGCACGACACTCTGGTGGCGGATATTATGCGCGACTGACAGAGGTACATGGTACCACTTGTATGGTACACGGTACTCTTTGCTAACCGGTATGATTTGGCGCCAGCGGAAGGTGGCGGGGGCGATCCATCACGCGCTCACGCAGACAGCCATTCGCATTCGATTCCTGCCCATTAGGTGCTCGCTCTCCCCCGCCTCTCCGCCTCAGTCTCTTTCTACCTACGTCCACCTTCCGTCTAGTAGCCATGCCACGCGAGATCATCACGCTGCAGGTGGGCCAGTGCGGCAACCAGGTGGGCACGGAGTTCTGGAAGCAGCTCTGCGCGGAACATGGCATCGCGCCCGATGGCATCGTACACGACTACGCGACGCAGGGCCACGATCGCAAGGACGTGTTCTTCTACCAGGCGGATGACGAGCACTACATCCCACGCGCACTACTCATGGACCTGGAGCCGCGTGTGATCAATAACATCCAGAACTCGACGTACCGCAACCTGTACAACCCGGAAAACTACTTTGTCTCGAAGGATGGCGGCGGTGCGGGCAACAACTGGGCCTCGGGCTACCACCAGGGCGAGCGCCACAACGACCAGCTCATGGAGATGATCGACCGCGAGGCCGATGGATCCGACTCGCTTGAGGGATTTGTGCTCTGTCACTCGATTGCTGGCGGCACGGGCTCGGGCATGGGCTCGTACCTGCTCGAGAATCTCAACGACCATTTCCCCAAGAAGCTCATCCAGACCTACTCCGTCTTCCCCAACAACGTACGTGTCAACAGCGAGTGCCATGGAGGGTGGTGGTGATGGTGATAGCCTGGACGGAGCCCTCGCTCACCTGTTTGTGTTGTGTGTGCTTGGTTTGTTGCTGTCTTGACAATGAACAGTCCGATTTCCAGAGCGATGTGGTGGTGCAGCCGTACAACTCGGTGCTGACACTCAAGCGCCTGACGCTGAACGCAGACTGTGTTGTGGTGCTGGACAACACGGCGCTCAACCGCATCGCCGTGGACCGCCTGCGCATTGAAAACCCATCGGTATCACAGCTCAACTCGCTCGTGTCCACGGTCATGGCCGCATCCACCACGACGCTGCGGTACCCGGGTTACATGAACAACGACCTCATTGGCCTCATCGCGTCGCTGATCCCCACCCCACGCTGCCACTTCCTCATGACTGGGTACACGCCGCTCACGATCGACGCACAGGTCTCGGCCGTGCGCAAGACCTCGGTGCTGGACGTCATGCGCCGCCTACTGCAGCCCAAGAACATCATGGTCTCCACCTCGACCAAGAAGGGATGCTACATCTCGATCCTCAACATCATCCAGGGAGACGTGGACCCCACACAGGTGCACAAGTCGCTGCAGCGCATTCGAGAGCGCAAACTGGCGCGCTTCATTCCCTGGGGCCCCGCATCCATCCAGGTCGCGCTGTCACGCAAGTCGCCGTACATTGAGACGCCACACAAGGTCAACGGACTCATGCTGGCCAACCACACGAGCATTGGCAGCGTACGTCGTCGAAATTGAAGATGAAGAAGAAGCCAGATTGTATTGGCATGGGCATGGTGGGCAGGTCTGACCACCAAATCACTGACGAATGTGTTTGCTTGGTTTTTTGTTTTGGTGGCAGCTTTTCCATCGCACACTTGTGCAGTACGACCGACTCAAGAACAATGGCGCGTTCATCGACAACTACCGCAAGCAACCCATGTTTGCTGACTCGCTGGACGAGTTTGATGACTCGCGCGAGGTCGTGCAGAACCTCGTGGACGAGTACAAGGCCAGCGAGCGTGCCGACTACGCCACGTGGGGCCTGGACTCGACCGCGGCCGAGATGGGCGCTAGCGCGGGAGGTGATGTGGCCATGGGTGACCCACGGATGTAACGAGCCAAGGGCAAATATTCCCACCACCACCTGGCGGTAACGATGCCATTCACGAGCGATCGTTGGCCGACCACAAGCTCTGTCTTGCTCCTCTTCATCTCTCACCTCTGTCAATGCTGCGCCATCGTCTATTTAACAATATAAAACCTTTTCCACTCTTGCCCTCGTCGGTTACCTGCTGCCTGCGGTCTCTTGTCTGCCCTCGTCCTGCCTACCAGTCAGCTACTACGTGAGCACACGCTCACGGCGCATGACACTTTCGTCAAACTTGACGAGGAAGACCGTCTTGTCTCGCTGCTGGCCGGATACCTCGACGGCATGCGCACTTACCTGCGCCGGGAAGCCCCCGCTCGTGAGCATGCCGCGGATCATGCCGGCGAGGAAGGCCGCACAGTCCAGCTGGCCGAGGTCAGGCGGCACGGAGATAAACTTGTTGGTGAGCGGGTCCAGCTCGTGGATCATGTACTCGTCCTCCTTCTCCGTGCTGCGCTCCAGCGCGTCGGCGGCCTTTCCGAAGAGCGCCTTCCAGCACGTGGAGACGATGAACTGCAGCATGCCGATCAGGCGCGTCTCGCGGCGACCGCCCTTCTCGCGGTGACAGAGCAGTTCCAGGACGCGCACACCCACGCCAAAGCCCGCGTCATCCAGTCTACAGGTCGTCGGTTAAATCACACACAGTGAATCAGTCAGTTTGTCAGCCCATGCCTTCGCTAGCCGTATGAGAGAGGAGAGATCCACGAAGCCACCCGTCTAGATCGCGTATACACGCACCGGGTCTCGAGGTCCGTGATGTTCTGCACTCGGCCCTGGAAGTATTGCACCATCTCGGAGAACAGGAACGCGAACGCGCTCAGACTCACCTGATCCGGACAGGCCATCACCATCATCATCATCATCAATTGTTATCGTCATTGTCATGCGGCATCAAACAGCGCCACCTCCAGGCCGACAGCAGCCAGCCAGCCAACGTGTCGCTACAGTACGGTACGCACCTCATTCTTGCCACGGCTGAGCGGGCGGTCGAGGATGTGGAGCTTGGTGGTGGCGACGCCCGTGCTGCGCCGCTGCTCCATGGCTTCGAGGATATCGCGAGTTGGTGACGATGATCTCTCTCTGTCGGGGAAAATGAGCGATGGCGTTGCTTCGCACCGGTGTGATATCGGTTTGTAGTGCCACCCTGGGGTAGTGTGCGCCACGCTATCTTGGACCCGCAACTTCAACTTGCCCATCGAGAACCTCAAACTGCCATATATACATCCGCTGCTCCAGGCAGACAGATGTACTTCGATGCTTGGCATGAGAATGACGCTTTGCTAGAACTCCTATGTGCTGCACCACTTGAGTAGTCGTTCCGAGCGCGTGGGGGTCATTAGAACTTGCGCGGTGATACCCCAATGGGCAAGAGATAGAAACCAAGTGCTTCTCAGTGTGGGAAGGGATGTTGCGTACTACAGCCTTCCGGAACAGCGTACATGAGCTGCTCAAGGTGAAGAGCAGGAAGGTTGTAAATTCGATCGTCGATCCTTCTGGTAGACCGACTTACTGGGGGGTGTATGTGTCCATGTCCAGGTACTACATGCAGTAGCCGACGCCACCCACGAGGACGACGACGACGACAAAGCTCTCCGCACCCTGTATTAGGTATGCCACAAGGGGGCCTAGCAAGCCCTGCACCTGGATGACATGCTCTATGTGTGCACTTGCCCATTCGTAGTCGACGTATGTGGCGCCCGTCCACTTTTATCTTCGTTTCACTATACCACAGCTGGAAGCTCGTGCCAACCAGCGGAATGGCTGCACCGACCATCACTCTGTTCATCCGCGAGCCAACGGGTCGTTTCCCCTCTGTCAGGCCCAACGCATAGTAAGCAATTCCTCCAAGCAGTAACACGCAACATGGCGGAGCGGCAATTCAAGATCAAGGTGGGCTCTCTGCGTCGGTACGTCTGATCACGCACATGCACATGCGTGGCCACCGCCATGTACACAGCGAGATGCTCCAGCGCATGCTGGTGACGCACGTGGTGGTGCCGTCTCTCTACGTGGCCTGCATGCTGAACAGGAAGCTCCATGACTTTTCTTCTGGATTGGATGGGTGTTGATTCGTACACTAGCGTCAAGAAGGACCTCGAGTACTACGTGAAGGAGCACGCGACGCAGAAGCTCAAGATTGAGGCCATGCGCACGGACGGAAAGGACGAGTACGACATCAAGAAGCAGGAGGAGGTGCTCGTGGAGACGGAGACCATGCTGCCCGACTGCCAGATGCGACTCAAGGAGACCGCGAACGACGTGACGCAGTTCCTGGCGGCCCATGAAGAAGAGCTGGAGGCTGGTAGCGATCTGTGCCAAGAGGCACAGACGCTGCTGGCGGCCGTGCCCAGTCTGTTGCAGTGAAGATGGGTGAAACGAAAGCACCTGCCAGCAGCACCAGCCGCAGGGAATGAAAACATGAGCAATATGAGGGGCATCCCGCTCACGGTGCTTGGCAGATACGATCGGTAGAGAGCGTTGCTGGCAGCCTCAAAGGACATCACACGGTAAACCACCGAAGAGCCCGAGGGTGGGAGGACACGCAGAATGAGAGAGACAGGGAGATGATAACAGGAAACACAAAGAGAGTAGTCTGCATCGGCACATCCCGCGAGCGCGCAGTCTCCTCGTCCACCTTGCTTGAGCATGTTTGGAGGCCTAGATAGTCCTTGTCGGGATGGCGAATGCGCTCTACTATTGCGCTCTCATTGCTGCGCGCGGGGATTGGATGCGGCCGCTAACGTGACGGCGACGACTGTGGCGCCGCGTTGCGCGTGTGCTTTGTCGGGCGACAAGCTGGGGAGACTGACCTTGGCTGTTGATTGTTTCTTTCCAGGGGAGGACACGGGAGATGCCAGTGACAACGAGAAAGGTTCGTGTGATGCTGGCGACCCGACGGGCGTGGAAGAAGCGATTGTGGGCGTGGATTGATCTGCCGAGATAGGGCGACGCGCCAGTGGAGCCAGTGTCGCGTGAGCCGAGGATAAACTGCTAGACGAAGGCGGTGGTGCTGAGCACAGGATCCGTGGAGCTTTGCCGCGGCGAGTGGGTGAGCGCGACGCGGATGGATCCTCGCTGGGCACCTGCGGGTGGTGCGACTGCTCGCTGCGAAGCCACGGGTGACTAAGTGTGTCGTCGATGGTGACGCGGCATGTCGGCTCCTGTTGAAGCATAGCCAGCAGCAATGCACGCAGTTCACTCGAATATGTCCACTGATCGCTGCAGGAGAATGCGTGGACCGCGGCCAAGTTCTGGATTACATGACCCCCACATCAGCAATACCAACAACAAAAGCAGCAACAACCTTGTCAAACCCAGCCAGTGCTATATGCGTTCAAGCGACCCCGCTTCGTTGCTTGGTATTCATGCTTTACGATTCGACTCGTACCCACCTCGGTTACGAGCTGTGCAAAGCGTGCATGGTCTCGAAGTGTTTCAATCGCGTACATGGTCACCCAAAGATCTGCAAACCGATCGTTTCCCAGCACGAGCTCGAGCAGGACGCACCCCAGGCTCCAAACATCAGCCTTCTTGCCGTCATAACGCTCACAGAGCAAAATCTCAGGCGCAAAAAATCCGGGGCTGCCGCAGAAATCGTGAAGCATGGCGTCCTGCGCTGTCACAACCTTGGTGCACAATCCAAAATCGACGAGTTTCACCACCTCGGCTTCAACCTCGTGGGTCGGCGTGTAGAGGATATTTTCCCTATGGTGAGGAGAGCAAACAAGAGTCAAGATTCAACGGCGTGCTCGTGGACGAAGCGTCATATCTCCAGCGCATCGACAAGAAAGAGCAAGGAGAGACATAGTCATTCGGACATACCGAGAGATACGTACGGTTTGAGGTCACGATGACAGTAATCGTGGCGATGGAGCATCTGCACAGCTAGTGCCACACGCCGGATGACGCGTTTGATCTCGTGCTCAGATATGATTGGACGTGTGTCTGTTCCTTCACCTGCTCGAACAGAGAACGACTCGAACAGGTCTCGACCACCTCGCTCCGTGACCAGGTAGAGATGCCTCTGTGTGTGGATCACGTCTGTTATCGCTAACAGCCCCGGATGCCGTATTGCTGGGTCCTGTAGGGCAGCGATCTCGTTGTTGACGCGCTGCAGCGCCACGAGGTCGATGAGCTTACTCTTGTCGATGGACTTTATTGCGAGCGAGGACTGTGAATGCTGCGTGGGGCTGGGCTGAGCTGTGGCACCAGCGTTCGCATTGCTCATGGTCGTTGCATACACGACAGCGTACTGGCCCATACCTAGCATGTCCTCGAGCTTGTAATCACCAATGGACTCGTGGCTCTCGGCGATCTCGTGGTTCAGGCGTGGGATCGCACCCAGCGCTGGATCTCGTGCCGGCAGGTACTCCCATAACAGCATGTGATGGCTCGTGAGCAGCTTATCGTACTGGGTCTTCATGTGCTGCACGTCTTCCAGGAATTGTTCCTGTTCCGCCTCCACTTGTTGCAGTGATGACTGAAGACGATTCACTTCGGTGGTCAGAGTACGGATCTTGCGCTCACGCACCTGCAGCTTCTTGCGGAGGCGCATTGTCGTTTCCTCTGCAGGGAGATCTTCACCGTCCGCAGGATTGATGGAAGAAGCGACATTGGTGGTATTTGCGTCGTCCGAAATGGATCGTGAACTGCTACTACACCTTCTGACACTGGCACTTCGTGCACGTTCTTGTGCTGCTGGTGAGTGCTCGTCTAGCTGATCATTGCCGTTCGAGTGATCGACGGAGCTGTCCTCGTCGTCTTGCAAAAGCGTCCGGAGCATCGTGGCTGAGCGCGTTCCTTGCCACACTAGCTATCATCCATGCCCCGCCGACGGAGGACGCATCAATGGAACATGCAAAGGTCAAAGCAGGAAGAAGATGAGTGGGTCGAGCTGTGAGTGGTGGATGGATAAACGGTGAAGGCGATGCATTCCGAACCAGTTGGTTGTCGATGAGGCTTTGGTTGTGGGTCTTTTCGTTGCACAGAGAGAAGGAGAACAAACCATGAGGGCATACCAGGCGCATGTATGTTGCTAGCATGGCACTAACATCTTCGATTTGCTCGATGATATCCAACTCGACCCCGGAGGCTGAGCTCACCACCGCATATATGAAACGAGAGCAACCGCGTCAGTTCAGCAAGGCAGCTCGTGCGGCCGACACCAGGCACCGGCAAAATAGGAAAATAATGAGAGGAAGATACTGCTCGTACCTTGGATCGCTTGTCGTACGAGGCCCTCGACGTCGTCGAGCGCGGCTGCGTGGCGCGCGGCCAACAGAAGCACGGATACCGTCATCGCAATCGCGCCAACAAGTGAATATACGAAGCCACACACGATCGCCGTCCTCAATTCCGCACCGCATGAAACGGGGCTTTGCACTGAACCACCCGCATCGCGTAACGGGTCGTGATCATCTATTTCCTCATCGTTGGAAGGGGTGAGCCGCTATTCCTAGGGAGCAACTGGATGCAGCTTGGCGTCAAATGGCTACATCTGGAGGGAAGCATACCGGTTGAGATACCGGTAAACAAAGTGGCCGCGCGGTGCTGTCGGTTCCGACCATCGCCATCGCCATCTCCATCGCCATTGGCATCGCCCTCTAGTATTCGCGGGACGCTCGTCGTCTTCTCGCAGCAGCCATGGGGACATATCTGGAGGACTACCTGGAGAGCATGTACATGCTGCCGTCCGAGGTCAAGCGGAACTTCGACCTCATGCGTGAGCTGGACAAGGTCTGTCTCAATCTCTTTCGCTCTCTCTCTATCTCCCTGCCATCCTCCCCTCTTTGGCATCCTGCTAACGATTACGATTGTGTGTCTACCCCCCATTGCTTTGCGAACAATCCCGTAGACATCGTACCCGCTCCTGGACGAGCTCAAGCGCTTCCACCGCGAGTACTTACTCTCGGCCCGCAAGGCCGTGGTGGCGCGCTGCGAGGAGGCTGCGGCCAACCACGAGCCCGAGCCGGACGAGGCACAGTTGCGCGCGCTCGTGGACACGGATGCCGCGCTGGCGTCGCTGCGTGAGAAGCAGCACCGGGTGATTCAAAAGCTGGACGAGAAGGTCGCGATCGCCGCACAGTCCTACGACCTCGTGGACCACCATATTCGCCGTCTGGACCAGGACCTGGAGGCATACGCGACGCTTCTCCAGCAGAGCGGCGAGTTTGAGCACGATGGCACTGGCCACCGAGGACACAGCGGTGGTAACAGCGGAAATACTGGGGCTGGCTCAGCGTCGGCGTCGGGCTTGCTCACTGGCGCCGGCGCCGGCTCGGCCACGGGCTCGCTCAAGAAGCGCAAGCTGTCGGCGACGTCGACCGTCGACGCTTCCAGCACCAGCAATACCGAGCAGGGCGGTCGCGCACGTTCACAATCCCCTCGCTCTGGTGGATCGGCAGCATCGACGGCGGCACACAGTCACCGCGGCCATGAGTCGCAGGGCCAACAGCGCCGTGGCGGATCAGCGGGCAGCAGCAGTGGGGGAGGGCGCAAGCGCTCGGCGTCTCAACAGCTGCAGCAGCATCAACAACAGCAACTGCAGCAACAGCCATTGCTCGTCCCCGTGGCGCAGCAGCCTCTCCTGGTGCGGTGACGAAGGGACTAACTGCCTGGGCTGTTTTATGTGTGATCGAGTGAGTGCCTGTACTGACTGATGTTGTAATGGATTCTCTTTCGTGTTGTAGGCAGCGACAGGGCTACCGTTGGATGCGGATGACCTGCCCATTGACCCGAACGAGCCCATCTACTGCCACTGCCGTCGCGTGTCATATGGGCAGATGGTGGGCTGTGACAACGACGATTGCAAGTATGAGTGGTTCCACTTCGAGTGCGTGGGGCTCACGGACCAGCCACCCGATACGTGGTACTGCGCAGACTGCAAGGCATTGCTCGGTATCAAGTAGTACACGCGATGTCCGAACCGCAACTCGGAAGACACGTATCGTGGGGAATATTGTACTCTTTTTAAGTGTGTCGAGTAACCACGACTACTGGTTGATTCTACGACTATTACTACTTTCAGCTACTTCTTCTTCTTCGTGGCGTCCGCCGCCTTGTCCTTGCTTTTATCTTTGGTCTTGGTCGCGGGCTTCTTCTTGTCCTTGGTCTGGGTCTTGTCCTTGTCCCTGGTCGCTGCCTTCTTCTTATCCTTGTCCTTAACCTTATCCTTGGCCTTGGCATTATCAACCACCGCCTTCTTCTTCAGCTTCTTCTCAGTCCCAGTGTCCTCAGTCTTCTTCGCACTCTTCTTGACCGTCTTGCCCTTCCCCTTGTCTTTCCCCTTTCCCTTATCTTTCTCGTCCGTCTTGCCTGCGCTCTTTTTGCCCGTGCCCTTGGCCTTCCCCTTCCCCTTCCCCTTGCTCTTGCCCTTCCCCTTCTTGTCCTTGGCGGCATCGTACGTGTCTCGCCACTGCGCGTCGCCATCACCGGCCTTGTTGCGGCTGCCCTTGAGCTTGCGCCGCATCCGCTTCATGGCGTAGCGCTCCATGGCCGCGCGCTTGCGGCGCTTGCGCCACTCAAGGAAGCCGCCCAGCATCAACACAAGTCCGACGCTCGAGAGCCCAACGATCAGGCCCCAGGGCAGAGCAGGCGAGTACACCCACACATGCTCGTTCCGGCCCATCTCAAAGCCGTCGTCCACGTTGCCCGCCGGGTCCCGCGCGCGCACGCGGAAGCGGTACTTGCCCCCTTCCAGCCAGGGCAACACGTCCACCACCTGGTCGGTCATCTCGGTCCAGTTGCGCACCACGAGCTGCTCCACGACGTTCAACACGTGGTACTCAAACGTGCAGCCCAGTTTATCGGCTTCCACGCGGAAGACCGTGCTGGAGGAACCCGAGGGCGGCGTCACCAGCAATAGTGCTCGCGGCCACCGGGCATCGCGGTACCAGACGTCGTTCTCCATGATGTCGGGCGCCGTGAGTCCACCCAACAAAAACACGCGGCGCTGGAACACGACGCCGGCATGGCCCGAGCGAGCGCGTGGTTGCCAGCGACACACGCGGCCGTGGGCATCGTCAAAGATGTCGCGCAGCACCTGCACCTGGTCCACGCCGGCGACATCCACCCAGCGCAGGCGGGGCTTCCGCAGCGAGGACTGCGTGCGCGTCGTGTCCTCCACGGGTGTGCCGACATGCCGACAGCCGTCCCAGGTCGCGATGACGTCGGCGTCGTCCGTGGTTGTCACCGTGGCGGCTGTCGACGTGGTCGCGGCTGGGTCGTTGGCGTGAACTATGGCCATGCCTTCGTACTCGTCCCCTTCGTACCGTGCCGCGGCCACGGAGCACATGGCCACGAGCTCGCGGGCCAGCGCGATGTAGTCGCAGATGGGCATGAGCTCACGCAGTACGAGGGTCATGTCCTTGGTCAGCGTCGTGAGGTCCGAGATCGTGATGATCCCTCGTGCCCGCAGCTCTGGTACATGGGCCAGGTTCAGCGGTGGGGAGAGGAACCTCACCTCGCTGGTCAGCGTCACGTACTCCGCCTCGGCCGTGGCCTCACTATAGTCTTGCACCCAGGCATCGCTGTCTCCGCGCCAGGTCCAGACGTCGCCCAGTACGCTCTCACTGTCTTCGCCGTGAAGAAGGAGCAGCAGGTCCAATGGGTCCTCCCCCGAGGACAGATCCGTGGCACCGGGTAGTGCGAGCACCACGTGCTTGGCACGAGGCGACCACGGCGCCTGTGCGAGTAGCCGCGTCCACAACGAGCCATTCGTACTCACCCACACATCATTTAGTAGCTGGCTGCCACTGTTGCTGCTGCTGCTGGCGGTGAGTGCCGTCACGGAGGAGGAGGAGGCCCTAGCTGCCCCCATGGCCGACCCAGTTCGCCCTCCTAGTAGGTACAAGAGCCCTCGAAACGAGACCATCGCGTGCTCACCTCGCGGAGAGAATGCGGCGACGGCGCGGAGCTGGACCCAATCGCGTCCATTCGTGGAGGTCCAGACATCGTTCAGGTAGGCGCGATAGCGTCCTCCACAGGCAAATTCCTCCCCCAGCGGCCGCTTACGCGCATGCTCCTCCACGCCGCAGTTGCCCAGCTGCACGTCGGCGTAGCCCCCTGACAGATACAATACCCTACTGTGAAGTGCCACGGCGTGGAACTCGCGCGCCGTCCACATGTTGCACGCACACAGGCCCGTGCTGGAGGCCACATCAAAGTGGCAGGACGCATCTCCTTCGCAGTCGTCGCTTGTCTCGCACTGGAACAACACGGACCCGGCCTTGTGCACCAACTCTCGCTGGGGCATCAAGCAGCCGGGGGTAACCAGTTTCCAGGACGCGCCGGCGTCACTGCTGCGCCACACGTCGTTCTTGAGCACCGTGGCCTCGCGCCATCGTGTGGTGCGTGCCGATTTGTCTTGCTCGCGGACTCCACCCAGCAGCTCCTGCTCTCGAACCGGGGTAAGCTCGCGCGCTCGTCCACCCAGGACCCACAGCTCGTTCTGGAACGAAAGCGCGACAAAGTTGCGCCGTGGCGAGAACATGTTGTCGGCCAGGTAGGCACCTGGTGGGCGGGTTGGGTCGTCACAACCCATGACGCGGGTTACGGCCCAGGCGTTGGCGGCACACGCGATCCAGTCCCGATGCGTAACCCCACGCGGTGGTCCCTTGCCGTTGTTGGTTTGCAGCCACGTGAGGTTGGCCAGCGTCTGCGTGAGCGGGTCGCCCCACTTGGTGGTGCGCAGGATGTTGGTGGCCACGGTCCACTGGATGCCCGTCGTGGTCCACACGTCGTTGCGCAGGCTGCCCCCGCCGGGGTACGCGCGCAGGTCTTGTTGCCCCTGGACGCTCGAGTCACCGCCCAGCACAAACAGCCGAGCGCGGGTACCCGTGGCGCGCACGTACTCGTCGCTAAAGTCCAGCGCGGCTACGGCATGGCCGTGGCGCCGCGTCCATGGTGTGGTGGCCAGCACGGCGGCGTTGGTCTCACGCTGACCACTCACTTGCGCCCAGTTGGCTGCCTGGGCTGCATGCCGCGACAGTGACAGTGCGAGGGACAGCTGCAGCAGCATGCCGAGCAACAGCGGACGCTGAGGCATCCAGGCAGTAACGGTGCCATCAGGCCGCGCCGTTGATCGCGGCCTGGATGTCGATGTCATGATGGTGGAATCGATTCGCGCTCTCTCCATTGCCAAGCGCATTGTTATGCGATTGCGTGTCATCATCATCGTCTCGATTTTTTTTTTCGAAGCCAAATTTAGAACGTTTTTGCCGGGTCGACTGATATTAATAGTGTGGTGGCCCACCATTCACGGGCTCCTCATGTTTAATGGATTCATAGCGTGGTCAACACACATTGAGGGACCCAACGCAGGATCGGTTTCTCCCCTCCAAAGCTTGGCTCTTCCCCGCTTGACGTGCCGCATGAGGGGAATGTCTCATCGCCGTGAATTCACACACTCCTAAAGTTTATGTTCACACGAAGAGCTACCTCCTCGCCTCTTCCAATATACCACGTGTAACCTTTAGAAAAATTATCCCTCCAAAAGGTGGCATCAAATGAACGTAGTATCCAGAGCCATGCAACCACATGATGACTGACTGCGTCTCTGTAGTATTC